>JAOYMO020430202.1:0-22376 GCA_025802455.2 Iodosphaeria phyllophila | reverse complement strand
GATCAGGTCGACAGTGCCGCCGCCAGCGTCACATATCATGAAGGTCGAACCAACCCTCATTGACTGCTCTTGGTTGATCATTGTATAGAGAGCCGCTGCTTCGGGCTCCTTGACAAGGGTTACCGGGTAGATACCGGCTTTCTTCGCCGCCTAAATAGAAATTTAGTCAACGTATCAGCAGCGATTGCGTGAAGCCCTTCCAGCCCTTCAATCAAAGTGATAAAAATGAAAGCATACCTGGATCGTCAGATCTTTGGCCTTATCTGACCATACCGCAGGAACACTCAAAACATAATCTTTATGACAGTATTCAAAATAATCTCCCACAGCGGAATCCTTGATTTTGGAGATAGCATGTCCATATATGGCCTTCAGGAAGTCGGCAACGATGTCTACAGGACGCTTAGGAAGGTGTCGGATGTCGTGTTGAAGATTATCCGACGGAAGGTAGGCCGGGCGTTCTTGGCTGGGGTCTAAGAGAAGTTTGACGCCGTGGACGGCCTCAGTGCCCCAGGTAACCTGACCACCCCATCTGAACTTTTGTGGATTGCCAACATCGTAAGCGATCAGTGTTGGTACCTTGGGCTCGCTACGACCCTCGAGACCTGAGTTTGATTAGCTAGGGTAAAACAGGCCATTGCCTCCTTACAAGCAAGACACATGAATTGAATGTTGGTCGAGTTACCGGGCCAGTCAGTGATTGGATTGATTTCGGCCTTCTTTCCGGGATTATTGAAAGAGTATGCGATCCCCGAGAATGTGGTGCCGAAATCGAGGGCAACCACAACACGATCTTCGTTGACGATAGCCATATTAGCCTCTGGCAACTTAACAATAGCCATATTCACCTTCGTGAAGGGAAACAGGGGGATGCCAAGAGAGGATATGCAGTGGGGGGTATGGGACCGTTATACTCCCAAGGCGTATGAGTAACAGGGAACAAGATACAGTGGAGGGAAGCCCAGAGCACATATCAAGTCCTAGGAGCTATCTGGATTCTGATCGAATTACCGGTATACCCGTACTCTCATTCACTCCCGTGTTGGCAACATATGAGCATATGGTAAACGCACTCATCACGGCCCGATTCGTCGAGGGCAAGCAGCTATCCGCCAAGCAGGCTCATTCCTTGAGATCCCATTACCATTTGATAAGGAAAGTCCGCTTGAATAGTGCAGGTGGACTGAGGTGAAGCAAACATCAGCTGCACATCCGTATCGCGGTGAGAGACCTGAACCAACAGAACTATGCCTTCTTAGTGGAAATAGAGTCAGCAGTCAGTCCGGGGAAGTAGGTATGCCGGCAAGTCAAACGTATATCTGCATGGTCATGTCATACAAGGGCACCTGCCTGCAGACTTGAATTAGAGCTCTCGATTGCACCCTTCAACCACCCTTGCCGCAAACGGCTATCTAACGCACCATTCTCGCCCGGTAGATCACAGAAGACCTGGCCCATTTCAACGCGTAAAGCTATCTCTATATGTTCGATGCCCAGAAGCAGGAAAACCATCAAGCACCTCAAATTCACACGAGCGCTGCTGATATCCATCTCGTTCTTAGTCGCATTATGGACAACTCTTCGGGCTCGAAGCCAGCCAAATCGCCGTCATACTCTGACCAGGATATCATGCTCGCGACTGCCCTTGAAACTCAGAATGAAGCCCTCCGGATTATTCTCCAACAGGAACTCGCGAAAATTCCCTTGCTATTTGAAAACCCGGGAGCTTTCCAAAGGGTGAGCCACACTAGTGTTCATTGAAAAAATCGCGATGTATCTTCGCTTTCACACTTATCCAACACTAATCTAATTATATACTAGATATTCAATTGGTACACACCACCCTCCTACGACAAGACGTCGCAGCACAAGTCACAGGAGTTCGTAGCGCAAGCAGACCGGCTCAAGTCCGAACTGCAGGAAAAAATAGGTCTGGTTCAAAAGCTCACCGATTCAAGAGTGGCGGCCAAGAAAGAGATTCTTGAGCTAGAAGGGAAGCTTGGCCAGCAAGTGAAGGCCAATATGGAGCTCGAAAAAAGAGTCGATGAGGTCCAGAACGACAATCATGCTCTCCAAGGCACCACCCGCCGGCTCCGGAGCATGCTCATCCCAAAGAGTGTCAGAGGCGTTCTTGACTCGGAGGTCACGCACAAGTTCAAGGCACTTCGATCTGATATTCTGAAATTCGTGAAGACAACTTGTAACTTGGAACTCGAGCAAGATAGCACAGCTGGCCAGCACGGCTATCCGCAGGTCACATTTCATCCTAACGACCACCCTCGATCCCGCGAGAAGTACGTGTTATGGATCATTTTTGATGTGCTCCATCGATTTATTTTCCATGAACCTTGTTTTGATCTCGGCGGAACGGATGAGCAACTCGAGTTTGCGCTTAGAGACATAGACAGTCATTTTCAGAAAATTGTTCCAAAAGGTAAGATGAGTTCCGGCCATGATAGATTCTCGTCAAGTCCGCTGATATACCTAATTAGAAAGTCATGGCGATATCACCCAATGGCGCCAAGCTACTTTCCGATGCATAGGGCATGCCGACCCTCAGTCAAGTCGCCTTCCGATGATTGCATGCTCAGATACTTTGAAACATCTGTCACCCTGTCTAAGAGAGGATGAGAACACTCAGAAGCAGGCAAGTGATCTCATGCTCAAGGTGTGCAAAGACGCTTTCGCTCTCGCATTGTTGATGCGCCAAGCAGACAGCATATTTCGCGTGTTTACAGACGTAAGTGATACCAGGGGAAGTATTGACGAGCGCGTTGCCGAGCACATTGGGGATATTTTTTGCTCTGATCCTAGTAGATACAATACTTTCGCCTTCTGTACTTTTGGTGGGTTGGCGAAACATTCGGCCCAGGACTTGTCGCAGTTTATTATCTTGGAGAAGGCTTACGCTGTGCTGTACAGCCCCCAAGATTGAACCCTGTCGCTGGCAACTGCTACGAAACTTTGATGAACATGTTCGAGGATTTGTTTGTATGATACTGGTATCCAGCTTGACAATATCTACTTTCATTCATCCAGACCTGCATCTCATTGAGATCAATCATCGTCTGGGCGTTGGAGATTATTTAGTCTGAGATGCGAGATGGAATTAAGCGCTGGATGCAGCCTACCGGCGTTTCATGGTGGTTGATCAGAGTGTGCCGTGCAACGCTCGGCCGCAGTAGCTACGCGCCAATGACGGCTCGTCTTCTGCTGTTGTTATCTCTGTGGATTCCCGGGTGTGGGCCAAGCATTCGCTCTCGTTTGCTCCTGCCCCAAGAACGAAAAATATGGGGCCACAATTGAAGGATCACTGAGTCTTCCGTAATTCAAACGTAATTGTGTAACGAAACATTTACAACACAGGATTGGCTGGCCACATGGTAAAGGGAATGCTAGCGAGTACCTGAAAGCCCCTTATATTCGTGCTACTGGGGGCTATTGGAGTTTGGTGGCCAGCATAGGAACGGGAGTTGCTTCTCGAAGGATGCCTTTGTGTTGTCACGGGATGGGCTTGCGAACGTGCCAGCCGTTATCTAAGAAAAAGAAGCTTGCAAAAGATGATGGATCGCGAAGCAGAATAGGTAGATCTGCAGTGACATGGCATGGGTCTTTGCCGATCACTTGCTTACAGTAGATGCAGGACGCTTTCCCCCCACCCCCCCCCGGGATTTTGACTAAAGTTATCGCGAGCGGTTACAAGTCATGGATCAAATACTGGCCATGGGTTCTGGTAACAAGTGCAAATGTCGGTAGTGGTTATAATAAGGTCTGGATTTCTGGCTTAGACGTTTTTTTGTCTAAACCTCTCGTCAAGCTCCTTCCTTGCTGTTCAGCGCGGCCTGTGGCCATTTACTTTTCGCAACAATTTTGGAAACTCATGTCCCTATTCGCCGAGAGCTTTCATTCATTATCCAATAGATCTTGAAGAGCCGCCATCTTTGTTTTATATCTCTCAGCCTGTTTTAATCATAATAAAATTTGAGGCTGCGCCATATCTTTCGTTGATTTTCTTTTACGTGAGAGCCTCACCGCAAAGCAAACCACCACTATCATCATGTCCAGCGAATCTACAAAGACGCCGGCCGTCTCCTTGGGGTCTACTTCGAGATCCGACTCCGCTTCAGAAGTTCAGCTCCACCAGTCTCATAATTCCAACCAGCTACACCCCAAGTCCGTCAGGCGTACGCTTGAAAGCATAAGACTAGGCCTCACTATTCTGGCCCTGCTTTCGGGACTGACGATCTTGGCCACATCGACCGATACTCTCTCCGTATATAACGAAACACACCTGCCTGCCGAGTTTCATCTTCCTCTGTGGCCAGACCAGTTCGACGTCAGGCCGACGATCACGTTGGTTGTTTGTAGCGTGATCATAGTCGTGGCCGGCGCGATCACCATCATCGCTGGGAGGCTATGTAAAGTATGCTTTTTCCTCTCTTAGGGTCCTTTTTCATTCTGATACCCCATACCTTTGTCAAAACGAGTATATATAACCGTCGACTTAAGACATATTGGGTATATTGACAACGTGAAAATTATTCCTGACTGGTCACTTGCTCAGGAACCCAACCGTCGTGGGCCTCGAAAGACCCTCCTGGCCGCCACTCTGGCTCTCGGTCCGCCTCTAACAAGTTTCGTTGCGGCTCTCACGGCGACCAGTGTCTTCTATGCTGTTAACGCATCGTCTGCAACGGAGACGTTGCAAAGCTGGAGTTGTCAGTGGCAATATATCCGCATGGACCTGCAGCCGCATTTCAACACACTGTGCAAGGAAAGCCAGGTGGCTTTGTATCTCATGGTTGTTTTGGTGCCAGTGGAGATTGCGGTGATTGGTTTAGCCACATGGGATTTGATCGGGGAAAAGAGTTCGCGAGGGGCAGAAGGATCCAAAGTAGATCAGCTGGGGGAAGTCAAAGTTTAGGATGAGCTAAGTGGGTGAGCTGAAAAGGGGCTGAGGGGGGAGTGTATGTGTCAAGATTCTAGTATATATAATAGCCCTCGAGGACGTCTATGGTTATGATACTTGGTGACAAGATTTTGTCTTTGGACAGTCATCACGTCACCTGGCCTGCTAATAGTCTCATGTATTAGTCTATTTTACTACACTCGCACATAAACCTGAGGCCTATTGGTAGCGTATGTTGAATGAATGCTAATTAAAGCAAGAGCCTTGAAATACGAGATTCCTTTGAGAAGTGATAATCATATGATCATCTTGCAACTGGTAAGCACCCCCAACTCTGCGATGTCCCGAGCAATCTGTCTTATCAAGCATGCAATAGGCACACACCAGCGCGTTCATTCCGCTGGTGATGCTGACTCATTTGCCTGGGCGTAACTACTAATATGAACGAACCAAAAGTCTCAAACGGTCTTTGTTGGGAGGGTGCCAATGTTATGCCCCGCGAGCGTGCATCATACCGGCCATTTAGAAAATGCAAGCCTGGCTAACCTAAGCTTTTGAATTCTGAATTATGTGAAATGCCCGGCGAGAATATTCAAAGCTAATGTCTGTGGCACTTGCTTGTTCCATGAGATAGGCTCGGTTCCTCGCTTTACTGGCGACGTAGTTTCAGAGTGCGTATCCCTGATGGCGAGTAATTATAAACAGGTAACGGTTGTGGGTCGCCGGCCTGAAGCATTGATTTTGCGTATACACTCATCTCAAGCTCTTACCTATGTAGGCACCGTACACATGCATTCAACCGAAGAAACTGGAGCACAGCGTTCTCATCTCCAAAACATCCAGCCCAGGAATCTGCTCGTGCCCGTGACCGCTTCCGGACCGCCCGCGCTTTACCAAACAAAATTAGAACATGCATAGATAACTGACCATCTCAGGTTTGCAATTCATGACATAAAAAGTGAGATTTGGATTCTACTTGATGATGCCCAGGTAACACATATCAATATTGGTAGAATCTTGTTCCCTTTTCTCCAGTGCTGTCATACCAGTACTTCAAAGACCAATATATCTTTGGAGGCACATTCAGCATTGAATCAAACCAATAAATGACATCACGAACCAGTGAAATTCGATCCGTCGCAGAAGGTTGGCGCGCTTCTGAGCTATTCGGAAAGCATTTCCCTCTTGGATTGTAGGGGAAGCGTCGTTGGAGGCCTTACAGTAAGCATCCATTTACATATACAACTCATCGTGTTTCTTACACTTGCCGTAACACTAGAGAATCAGAGTTTGGGCCGACTCATCCGGAACTTTCTTGAGCTCGTGAATTGGCAGAACTATTCTTGTCTTTTTACGAACCCGTTACAGTACAGAGATGCCTCAGCTCTACGGATTCTAAATACCCCGACCGGTGTAGAATTGAATGGCCCGCTGCAGCATTGAACATTAGAAGCCTGTGAAGCTTTGCTAGAATACGATCGTGACCGCTGTGTGCAAGAAATTATTCTATGATTCAAAGCTTGATATTCCACTCCCAATCAATTACCTTGTTTGAGCTTGCGCTCTGCCTCCTGGTTATCTATTGACGGGGCTTGGTTGCTGCTGCACGGAGTGCGGTCGACTTGGGAACAAGAAAGACGAGTGAAAGGGGAAAGGAAGGGAGATAGTAAGGGAAGTAATGGCATGGATACGATATTCTCCGCTCCACCTTGTCTAGACCAGTCTTACCCTGATAACGGGTCGTTAGCGGCTACATTGTCCTGATTATTTCTCAGGCTGCCAAAAGGGCCAGCCACAAAGTTTGCTTTGACGCCTTAGACGACCTATTTGCAAAGCGCCGGTTGGATCCGCGCAGTCTAGCATTGAATTAGCGAACGGAAGAGGGAACTAGCTTGCAAATTCAATCACAACACCGTGTTCAAGATGGAAGTTTCCGCCACTTCCAAGATCGATGCATTTCAAAGGAGCGCCAAAACACCCCACCTTAGCACACTTTCTTGCACTTCCCCCTCCTCAACAAACACTGATTCTTCAACGATATCGAGAGCTTCTTCATCCACAGGGCCGCCTGTTGCAAGAAACAAGACACGTGTTTCTCCACGTCCATTAAAGCCCAGCATCGTTGAGCTCAAGCCAGCACTACACGGAATTGTTTGCCCACAAACCAGCGATACAGTGAATCACCGCAAATCGAAGCAGCCAGTTATGTCGAAGAGAAGAAGCGTGGCCTACTATGAGACAGAGTTCGGTGTTCCACAGGAAGTGGACACCGTCCGAGATCGGGCCCTCAATGAGGCTATTGTGATGGCCGAGATGAAAACCAATCTGATTGTTAGCTGGGATACCCCCCCTTCTGTTTTTGACAGCAGAGTCAACTAGGGGTATGACAATAACATACTGACCCTTGGAATAGATGGAAGACGAATTTAAGTTCTTGACGGATCTAACCTCTCACCTGTCCAACCGATATCAGAGACCTGTATCCTCGATTGTTGTTCGCCTAGAACATAGCTCCTGTCTCATGTTCGGAGGGACATTCGATCCAGCTTACATCCTGACAGTCTCGGCCATTCCTAGCCTCGTACAGCCAACGGTGAACAGACGAAACGCTGCCATAATTCAGACCCATCTCCTGGATAGTGTAAACATACCAGCAAACAGGGGTTACGTCCGTTTCGTCGCTACCCCTGAGACTAACATCGCGATAGAAGGCAAAACTCTGGCGGCGCAGTTGGGTGATGCATGCGAGGAGGGGATGGATCTGGGCCTCAGGAGCTCAAAAGCAGTGGAAAACAGCCCAAAAAAGAGAGCGAGCATACGGGTATGGCTACCCCTTCTCCCTCTGAGTCTCTCACGAGCATATGTGCTTCCAGGACATGACGCGACTAACATTTATCGACAGGGCTCGAGGAGCTTCCGGATGTCACTTCACAGAGACTACATGCAAATGTCTACACCCCCTGCCAGCATTGGCACTGGCACTATCTCTCCCATCTACACCATCCCAGACGATCCTGAGCGGCCGCTCACTCCGCCAGAAAAGGATGAATTCTTCGAGCTCAAGCCTCTCAAGGTCGCAACGCGCCGCAAAAGCTTCATCGCAGGCTTGTTCGATAACAAGCAGAGACCTTCCACTGCGTCATGATGGATGACATGGCGACCTCATTAAAGCGCTGGACTAGACCCGATATTCTGATACTGTATTACTGGCTGAATGGTTTGGATTTGGATTGGTCCACAAAGACAACATTCGCTGCAACCTTATGTTGTTCGCGGCTTAGCCACCATTATGAACATGCAAAGGAGAGGGTTGGAAGGGCATATTTTCGAAGGGGTTTCGCGTGATAGCATCCTTGCAGGCCACGATCTGTATCTGAAATACCTAGTCTGGTTTCCGTGGGAGCTAAGATCTTTCGTGCGCGAGAGAAAAGTAGCCTGGTAATCCCCGGATACTAAATAGACTACTGGTAGGTTGTTGGGTATTCCACCTTGAAAGAGGCGAACCACGGATCGATAGATTGATTGATTGGTTCGAGAGAAGAGGGCTGTTACCTAGATAAACCTCATTAAATCTGTGCTCTATGCTAGCAATAAAGGATCGCCCCAACATGACTTCTTGAATTTCTTACTTTATTGTAAAAAATAAAATAACGCTGCTGTGGCGGCATTGTCATGAGCACTGAACTGATTATGGGATGCATGCTGTGGTAACATGGAAAATCGTAGCGGCCAATGATAGTTATTGCATCCAGTGAGTTATCTGCACCGTAAAACTCGCAATATGCAATTGGTGAGGTATCAACTATGGCATTCGAACTACCCCGAATTCTCAAATTGCGTTTCGGACTTGCAGTGTGACGCAGCGGGCTGCTCACGTATTTTCCAATCCACTCGATGGATTGCCGCCGTACCGGTAGAACGTGGAACTCACCTGCAGAAAGCAAGGTGTGCAACGACTAGTTAGCGGACTTTGCCGCGGGAATCGATGGAATTGCTCTGCTCACCTCGGCGATCGAATTGCTTTTGCGGCTTTCGAATACTGTACTAGTCCAAGCAAATCACGAAGTTCCCTCCACTGTTTCGCTCCGCTCCGCACTTACACACTCCAACGTATTCGGAACTGACTGCTTTACCACTGCGTTGCTGGCCCCTGTCTAAGAATCGCAGACCAACCACCACACCTGGCGCCACGGGCTGCTGCAACGTCCATCTTGCTTGCATATGGGACGTTGTAAGCTCACCTTCGGCCGCATTCGCCGTCAACAATCAATCTTTACGTGGCAATCACTGCTGCCACTTTTTCGTCATTCATTTTAATGCGCACCAAGGGCCTCAGCTAAGCTAGTTTGATCTGCTCGCCACGAATATTGAAGCTGACCATTGGGTGTTATCACCAAAGCTAACGCGCTCGAAAGCAGAAGGTAGCCAGAGTGCGACCCGTTTCAGTTTATCATTCACTCATTCGGAATTCTGCTGCCCACCTTTCTATCCGCTGTTTGTCTTCTCATGCTCAACTGTCCTGGGAATCAGTTCCCGCTACAACTTTTCCCCGGAAAAGTAAAATACGCTCCTCGACCTGTCTGGCCTTTTAGGGATCGGCTCAGGTGGAAATACCGGGAGAGATAGTGGCAGCAGCGGGAAAGACCAAGACACGAGACAGGCAACGGTGGGATTCCTCACCGGTCAGGCTTTGTAATATGGAGGTAAGAAAGTGGTTTTTTCTTCATCTAGTCGCCGTTGTAAATCCCCTCATTGCCCGTTGACCCCTCCCCCTATCCTTGATCGCAGTGAGAATGAAAAACGAGAAACACACCTGATTCTGCCGGAGCCAACCTGGGAAGTTCCCCGGGCCGAGGTGGGTGCATGGGCCGACCCTGTGACACAGACTTATGTCGTGGCCATCACGTTCCTTAGTTCGCTCAAGATTCTTCACGTTATTTCCCTCAATGCTTGCCGGAGTTCCTCTATCGGGACCGGTTGCGCAGTAGGCGCGTCGCGTGAGTACTTGACGATCATGGATGATATCTGCAATCTGTTTGAATAGCGCCCGGGGCTCATGATTATGATCATGCCCTATCCCAACTTCCAGCCTTACTGGAGCGCCCGGGCCTTTCGTTTGTCATGAAGCATGACGTGTCGGTTTTCAATCGACGACTACTCTACTTGGTGCCTTTACCCTTTTTTGAGGCGGGTAGACGGTGCTGACGGGTCCATGCTCACGAATGAAGCCTGGAAGGTCCGGGGATCGAGTCATCAGCCGGGCTGAGCACCCGCTTCGACCGGTCTGTACGACATGAACGAGACGCCAAGTGGTCGCCAATTGGCGTGCGAGAACAAATGAGAGATTCCCTTCTGGCCATTCAGATCCTTCAATTATGGATCCTATCAAGGTCGCTGAGCGCCCTGGCTGATAGATAATCTGTCTTAATTGTTCACTCTTCTTTATCAAATGACCTGGCGTCGCCGCCGCCGCCACTGAATTCCTTTCAAGGTAGTGCCGTTGCAATTTCCTCAACGCGTCCGCCGGCCCGCAGCCGATGTCGACTTTGGTCGGATTCAGAACGTATTCTCATTTTCTTCCCATGTTAGGCTGCCATGATTCCGCGAGTACATGGACGATGCATGGGGCACAGTTGCCCGCGCCCCATCGGCCCTTGATTGCCCAGTCGTAACACGCCGAAATTATTGTATAAACTATTGTTTTGTTTAGTTCTGTATTTTCTGCCATACTGGTCTTGATAATTGGGTTCCGTAATCATGCTTTCCAGACTCGGCGGGGGTTCATTCTCCACAGAGGAGAGAGACGATAATGAACAGGACAACATTCCAGCGGAAATTTGTTCTTCTACCAGTCCGGCCCAGCTAAATCTTGAACGCGTCATTGAGCAGAACCGAAAACAGCTAGAGTCACAATCGCAGAAGCAGCAGCAGCAGCAACAACAACAACAACAACAAAGGGATGGAGCCAGGGCGACAGAGCAGCCGAATACTGGTCTCCCAGTCAAGGGCAAACCTCGGCTGCTCTTAATGGGCCAGCGAAGGTGAGCAGAGGATGAGTTCATATTCATTGTTCTGGCTGCTAACGCTGGCTAGGAGTGGGAAATCGTCAATATCAAGTGTCGTCTTCCATAAATTACCACCGAATGAGACGTTGTTTCTGGAATCTACAGCACGCATCCAGAAGGATTCAATGGCGTGGGTGCTGACTTTGACCGAGTTGAATGGGAGCCATGCTAAGTGAAGAACAGCTCGTTCATGGATTTTCAAGTCTGGGATTTTCCGGGCCAGATCGACATTTTTGAAAACGATACATTCGACATAGACGCCATGTTTGGCGAGATTGGGGCCTTGATATGGGTTATTGACGCACAGGATGACTATCTCGAGGCCGTATCGAGGCTTAACGTCACTATCCTTAATCTGCAACGGTCGTATCCGGCCATCAAAATCGAGGTTTTCATCCACAAGGTTGACGGGTTATCGGACGATTATAAGCTGGACATACAACGTGATATCACGATCCGCATCCAAGACGAGTTATCGGACAATGGATTCGAGAATGCGCCAGTGACCTTTCACCTGACCAGCATATATAACCACAGCATTTTTGAAGCTTTCAGCAAGGTCATACAGAAGCTGATCCCCCGCTTAGGTAGTCTCGAGGCTATGCTCACCAATCTTTGTCGCACTTGTCGGTTCGAGAAGGCGTATCTGTTTGACATCCTGTCAAAGATCTACATCGCCACTGACAACTCCCCTGCCGATATGGCTAGTTATGAGATATGCTCCGACTACATCGACGTCATTATCGACATTACTGAGGTCTACGGCAGTTGGCCACGGTCTAAGCCCTACCGAGACGCCCTTGAAGGCCCGCCCTGGAACCAGCGATTGGAGGACCAGGCCGCCAGTAATTGTGCGGAGAGCTGCATGGTGCTCAGCGACGGCAGTCGGCCCATCATGCTGCGTGAGGTCGACAAGTATCTGGCCCTAGTCGCTATAATGAAGGAGGATAGCTACGATAAGATGCCTCTAGTGAACATGAACGTCGAACTTGTCGTGGATGGAATTAAGCACTTTTTCGAGATAACAAAGCCCAAGTGAGGGTTACTTTGGACAGAACAAGATTTTTATTCCTCCTCTCCATCTTACTGTTCTTATGAAGATCAGGAGAAGTGAGCCAAGAATCACTAGTAGTGAGGAGATTGCTGGTACACTGTGGCGAGGCTTGTCGATTCAGATCACGAGGATTGGATTTGGGACTGAGGAGAGAAGGATGGGAAAGGAAGACGGTGACTGGCACCTACTTATTTTCTCTTCGAAAACTGTACTTTCAACTCGTAATTGAACTGCTTCCGTTCCAATGAAATGCGCCGGTTCTTATGAAAAGCCTGGCCTTAAGTACAGGAAAGCAGATACAGATTTCAAATAGTCTCATTTGTGTGTATATGCGGTCACCAACTCGCTCATTTCCTGCGTTAGCTTATAAGGTGTTCTCCTCTTAGCCATGCTACTTCCTATACTACTTATGAGGTTGGCCGTCTAACCTTGGAAATGTCCCATCTACATGCTGTCTCATGCACTCACTTAGAGAGCATGCTGTATGATGAAAAATCCACGTACAGTACACGAAACATAACAGTGCACCAGACGAGGATCTCGTATGACCGCTCCTTGTTCCTGTAAATCTGGTATTCTGCAAAAAGAACCCTATCAAGCTTGGTTGGGCAAACTCCAGCGCCTCCTCTATCATGCCTTCGTAACTGGATCCCTCGCCCACGATTCGGCGATGGCTAAGCGCGGATCTTCCCCTGGGTATCCACTTTGCACTCTCAATTTCTCGATCTCGTCACGCATGCGGCGGGCCACCTCGACGCGCAGCTGAGTCGCTTCTCGACCATACTTGAGCTCGTCTGTGAGCTCGCCGATGACAGGGCGTTTGGATAGCCACCGCCTTCGTTGTGTTGATGAGTCTTCCTGTGTCAGGTTGCTGTCCTTTTCTTCACCATGGGGGCTCTTTGTTATCCATGAGAATAGAGTAGTGGATTTGCCCTCGCTCTGGGGGAGTCGTAAAGCAGCTTCCTCCTCTCGCCTAACTAGATCGGACCAGCGCTTTCTCAAATCCCCAAACTTTGCTTCGACGTCTAAAAGTTCGCCGAACGCCACACGGAAATTGTGACCGATCCGGGGCAGGAAGCGAGGAAACGTGCGGCTCTCGCTCATGATGTTCTGGGTGCCGTCGATGAAGATGGGCAAAACGTCCGGTAGCGGATCGGTCTCGAGAATCAGGCGAGAGAACCCCCACTTGAAATAGCGCATAGATAGAGCAGGGTGCTGATGGATGCAGCCCTCAGGAAAGACGTGAACCCAGGCCAGGCGGTTCTGTGCGTACACGGAGGGAACGCGATGAGAGTCATGGCCCGTCGTCGTGTACGTTAGCCCCGCGCCCGTTGTGAACGGATCAGATATTATCATGTCGTCGTGATTATCATTGTCATGGATTTCTGATGTGGATAGGCCTGAGTTCGATTTGGGGAGGGAAGAGTTACCAGGCTGCTCCGAGAGCAACCGGATTGCATGCGGAATGGTGTTCTGAAAAGGTCCACCATATGACGAGTAGGTGTGCCGATGAGTTGGGAGCACTTGGCCTAGACCGAAGAAAACGGAGAGGGCTCTGTATACACCAGTGAGCACAACGTATACCTTTCGTCGACAGTAGTCGGGCCCGGCTTACTTGTTCTTAAAACATATATCATGGGCACCAAGTCCCCAGCGCAGGTTTGACGGGTTGAAGGCGTATCTCAAAGGCAGGATTCCCCACATGAGCGGATCGTCAAGTCTGGGCAGGGCATGAATACCAGTACACGATGCATCTCATTTGTTTCCAATTGCTTCGCACTGACGGACTCACACGCTCACATGGTTAGAAACTACAGAAATTAGTCTCGAAGCGGCTCTCTATAGTCACGAGTGTCAAATCAAATAAGAGGAAAGGTCCCATACCGGTTATGAGACCCCGCATTCGCAGCTTCGGGTCCTTCCGCGTGTCTAAGATGTCTAGAAACCGCTGCAAACCCGTCACCTCCACGCGGTTCAGCCCATATAGAAACCCCCGCGACAGCATCCCCGTCAACCCCATCGCTACCGAGGACGTCGCATGCCAAGGCAGACCCGCTTGCTGCATCGGCGGCCTCGTCGAGCTGGCCGTCGACATGACCGTGTCTTCGCGATCCCGATCGTTCGTCATGTGGGGCAGAAGACAAGAGATGCGCCAGCGAATGAGGAAGGATACATCAAGATCCACTGCCTGCGCGCGAGACCTAGGAGAAACTGCATCGAGTCTCGGCTGGTGCGATGCGCGGATCCTTGAGGCGGGAGGACGGATACTTAGCTGTGCGGTCTTGACGACTTACAAACAATACCTTGCCGTAGAAGGAATTGACTGTAGATGTCGAAAACATCCGTAGTGGGAGGTTACGTAATTTCCGACAGGGGTGCCACGGTTACCAGTGACTGGACAAAATAAATGAGCAAATGAGCATCCTCACCTCGTTGCCCGATTACAAGGCTTGAACTTTGTTAGGCGACCACAACTTTTGCAGAGAGCTCTGTGCACAAACTAGACGAACTTGAACAAACTTGGGTTTAGTTTATTTTGAATGAATACAGCGAGGCCAAGCTTGAAGAAGACAAGCATTTCAGTTTGCCCCACCAAAGTAGTCGACCAGTCAGTTAAGTAAATCTTTCCGGTTTGACTTTCGCTGTGTTCATTCAAGATAGACAAGACCCAAGTGTGTTCAAGTTCATCTAGTTTGTGCACAGAGCTCTCTGCAAAAGTTGTGGTTGCTTAATGGATTTCAAATCTTGTAATCGGGCATTTTGGTGAAAATATGCCAGACCAGTTGTGCTCCGCTGCCCAACTCAGGGGTCGCGCTTATGCTCAGGTCCACCTGTAGACGAGAGCTGGGAGGTCGCTTGGTCGTATTGAGTGTAAAAGTCCATTGACATAGGTAGGATAACCAAAATAACACAATCGAAACATGACAATGAACGCTTCGCGCGGGTTTGGGGCGGAGCCCTGCTATCTATGTGACATCTGTTTTGTTCGGATGCTGGCCTTCAGGAATACGTGCTGGAGAGGCTCAGGAGCACAAGAGGATAAAGACACCTTTAACAGGTCTAACTATAGACGACGCTCACACATCGATTGACTTGGATTAGAAACAGGGGCGTAACATCATGTAGAAGACGCTGTATAGAGCTGCAAAAATAACACCTTAACACCCTTGCTGAATCCGCTCATGATACCCTTCCCTTTCAAACACGCTCTGAACAGCATGTCTGCATGCTACGAACGCTTCAGACTAGGCCATAACGATTGTGTCTAAATATTTGCCTCATTTCTCATCCACCTCATTCTCCCATACCTTAGAACATCCGGAGGTGAAAATCCTCTTGTTCCTAGCAGAGACAAAATCGCTGAATCGTAAAAGAATACTTAATTTTCCGTACTGGCATTCCGCGCTGAACTCCAAAATAGAGATATGACCGGTATTTGAGGCGGTCGGCGCAAAGCCGATATTAGGAATTTCGCGTGCGTGCAGTTTGTAAATGTTTGCCCCGGAAACCCCTCTCAATCTATGTAAGGTTTCATTGACGACAGCATCAAAGAAACGCTGCCAGGATCGCTCATAGGGGGTTCCGTAACCTGGACTCGCTCGCCTTCCATGACAAATCCGCGCCCTTCTTGCCCTAAAAAAGCGGCGACCACTGAGGAGATCCCTCGTAGAATCTGTCGTCAGATCCATCGTCAGATCCCCCAAAGAATCCATCATCAAATTCCTCCTCATATCCCTCAAGGAATCCATCGTGAAATCCATGATTAGATGTCTCTTGAGATGCCTCATGGGATGCCTCGTGAGTTCCCTCGATCGATTCATGCCATAGTTCCTCGTCATTTTCCCCAGAGTACGCCTCGAAGAAAATACTGATGCCATCGCTCCAATAGCGTCCCATGGAGTTCTCGAAGCCCGGATCAAATGGGCGTAGGTGTTCATACGACATGTTCGAGAGTTCCTGGTATTGCTCCTCCTGTTCCTCCTGCTCCTCCTGTTCCTCCTGCTCCTGCTGCTGCTGCTGTTGCTGTGGCCAGTGTTGATTCTGGTGCCATTGATACCACTGATACCACTGCTGCTGCTGCTGCTGCCACAGCTGCTGGCGCTGATGCTGCCATGGTAAATCATGATCCCCTCCAATCATGGGTCCAACCAAAGGTTGCTGTAAAAATGCTGGGTGCTGCTAGTAACCTGACTCGAACGGTACCTGAGATGGAACAGTCTGTTGGGGGTAGCCACGCATCGGGTGCTGCTGCTGATGCTGCTGCTGCTGCTGCTGCTGTTGCATAACGTACTCCTGGAACCAAGGATGCTTCAGGGCGTCATGGGCCGAGATACGCAGCTCGGGTCGCAAGACTAGCATGCGCTGCAGCAGGTCGATACCAAGCGGGTCGATCTGTGGCAAGATGGCGCGCAGATCTTGGGTGGCGTAACACTGGAAAGTGGGTTTATACTCGCTGAATTGGCTGATGCCTGGCCAAGAACGCTCAGTAGGTGTGCCCATGATACGGAAGATGCGCGTAGTCTGGTCCTCATTGGTAGTGCCGGGGAAAAGGGGACGTCCCGTATACATCTCAGCCATGATACAGCCAGCAGACCAGATGTCAATGCTGGTGTTATAAGTGCGACTACCGAGAAGGACATCAGGGGCACGATACCAAAGAGTGACAACTTCATTGGAAAAGGTGTTGACGGGGATTCCGAAGGCGCGTGCCAGACCAAAGTCACCAAGCTTAAGGACGCCCTGGGGACTGATGAGCAGATTCTGGGGCTTCAAGTCGCGGTGGAGGACGCGGTTCTGGTGGCAAAAGTCGATACCGCGGAGCATCTGGTACATGAAGGACTTAATGATAAGGGGTTTGAGAGCGCCACGGTCGCCGTGCGTGTCCATGTACTTTTTGAGGTCGCCATCCATGAATTCAAAGACGAGCATGAGCTTGTTCTCCGTGTGAATGACATCATGCAGTGCCACAATGTTCTCGTGTTTCAGTTCTTTCATGAGGCTGATCTCGCGGATCGCCGTCGACGGTGTGCCTTCCTCCGAGTCCAGGTGAATCTCTTTCAGTGCTACATATTCACCAGTTTGCCGATTACGACCCTTGAAGACTGTTGCGTATGTGCCCTCGCCCAGCTTCTCCAGCTGCTGGAATGAGCTCGGGTGGCGTTTCTGATCCATGGCAGTACTGGTATGTTGATAATGACTGCTGTTGAAAATCCGTCGAGAAGGAAAGATACAGTAGCCGGGTCCCGGCGGTGGAGCGGGGCGTGTCGAGCCAGATAACAAAGCTCGAGCAGTTGAGGTCTGGCTCAGTAGCTGACGTTTGGCTGATGTGTTTGACGAGGAGTTGGTAGAACCCGAGGCTGTTTGGTCTGCCACCTTTTCGACCTTCGACTATGTGGGTCAAAGTGTATTTCAAATGTGTGAGCGTGTGATCTTGTTGGTGAAAATCGCTTCAGGTTGCTTTGTTACAATGCAATGCGAAGAATCAGTGGCTCCCTAATGTGGGACGATGCGTGCCGATCTCGTTGATTGAAAGGGAGTGAGTACACGTGCTATGATTGTGATGTTTTGCCCGGGTTGAGCGAGTGGGTGTGCGTGAAGCCTAACGATAACAGAATGGAGTGCGAGACTGGGCTGCAATGGTGAGATATCTCCTCAAGGATACCTAACGAACCCGAACCTCATGGAACACGACTGTCAACTGCTCATTTTTTGCGTCTTGGAATTTCGAAGCGCGTCGTAGGCGTCGTACTTGACTATCGTCTGCGGAATTTTTTCGGAACGAATTTGTTCAAAAGTCGATCTTGTGCGAGTGTGTTGTGATGCGACGCGATGTGAAGCACCAAGGTGGTGAGGGGCAACCTCCCGTGAGTCACTCCAATCTCAGACCCCCTTTGCACAGTCCGGCTCAGCCCGTTAGGTGGGACTAAACGGGCACGTGCCTCAGTAGATCTCCCCGCGTGCACTTCGGCTCCTGTACTGGACGTTATCCCGATATAGTAGGTGGATACTTGGTTCGCCCGAAATAGATTGAGCTTGCACTGGTAGATTCTCCTTGATTCTTGACTCGCTCATCCAGCAATAAGCAAGTATTGTATCAGTACATTCTCACAGTATTGCGGGCAAAACGAACGCCGGCACTCGGTCTGTACAGTGTCGGTAGCGCCATAGTATCTCAGCGGCTCTCATACAGGCACATGTCAAGTCTTAAATCGACTGGAGGGGTAGTGAATGCACTTCCATAGCACTCAATGATCATTTGCAAGTTATACGCAGTATGATACAGGAATGATGAATATCAACAATTGAAAGCTAGGCTGGGCAACCAACCGACCGTTCCCAACATCACCACGATACTCCGTATTGTGCTTCTTTCTCACATCGTGGGACAAGTAAACACTTCACAATTTGATGCGGCAGCGGGGAGCAGTCCGGGATAAAATGTCGCCAGACGTGTGGGACCTGCCAATAAAACCATCAAACAATGCCTAAAACAGACAAGAGCTAACCCAACTGGTTAACAGCAGCATGAGCTTGACCAGGGACCCGGCAGCTCCCCCTGTTGTCTCTCTTTCTCACCTTGCTCCAATGGTGTGCTGTGGTTCGTGGAAGCAAGTGAGGTAAGAGCTGAGAGCATTGATCAATGGGCAGAAGCGGAGTCCTGAATTCTTGCGCCTTGGATGAATGTCATGCTATTAAACGGATCACGGGTGCGCAATGACCCGAACTTCCGTACACCCTGAGAAGAAGCGGAAGCAGGCCATCTGCGGGGAAGGGGTTCATGTGCGTTTTCATCACACTTCCGCAACACCGCAATACACAGTAGTTCGGGCGAGTTGGAATTAACTTGCAGCAATTGAATGACTTCAGACCTCTGTTGTTGTGTCGCGTCGCTTTCTAAACACGAACCCATCTAATCTGCCCATCCATCCTGGGTCGTCCCATGCGTCCCATGCGTCCCCCCCTGTCGTGATGGTTTGACGTAACGGATTGTTGCTCTCAGCTTACCGTCTTGACTCTTGAGTGGAGACGGTATGTTCGGAGTGAATCTTCCTCTACCAGTATTGTTTGTATTGACATCGCATTTGTAATTCTATCCTTGTCACACTGTTAGTTGTGTTTGTGCAACAGTCTCTTCCTTTCGATTCTTATTCTCGACGATACTGTTCCATGATCCTCATCATCACACCTTGATGTTGCATGTCGAGCCTCCAATCCCACGATGCGACCCATCCTCGGCGATGAGGGCTGGCCCACGCCCCGGCGCGCCACCAACCGATCATCGGTCGGTAATGCGACTAATCAGATGTCCTTCTTCCTAGCCGATGAAGCCACTGTTGACGCCCATATCCAGCAACAACCCAGTATTGGGCATCCCCACCGTCATCTCAAGAAAGTCTCCGAGCCTGGTTTCGTCTTTCCTTCACTCCGTAAAGAAGATGCTGGAGAACAACGCCGAGCGGACCGCAAGGGCGCTGAAACCCCGCCATCGCCGTCCCCCTCCCCCTCCCCATCACGATCATATGAGAGGGATTATAGCCCACTCTCCTCGTCTCCGTTTTCCGCCCCGTCCTTCGTGACGCACAGCCCGTCATCGGTTCGATCCCTCAACCAGACCTCGCTCTCGCGACCAATGACACCATTTATGCTGGAACCGTCAAATAGTGTATCCAGCCTTGGTAGTCCGTCGTCTCGCCGTGAATCCTTTTCTGGATCTATCTCGGAGAACGCCATCAGTTTTGATGGAGATGGGAGTATCACGGCCTCCGCATATCTCAGGTCCGGGATGATGGACAGCGGGGGCGCTCCTCAGTTGATCATGCCCAGCATCCAAATGCCCAGGCGACGTCCCTTCACTGAGACGGGCAAAAATCTGGGTCGGCTGAAATTGCTCTTAGCCGGCGATACCGGGGTGGGCAAAACGTCACTGATCAAGGCCATCTGCCAATCTTGTGAACACATCGTGCATGTTGATCCCATTGCACCCTCATCCATCGATTCGAGGCGTCATTCTTCAGTTACCCAAATTTATCATGGCCGTTCTTCTAACGAGAAACCAACGAATTCCACATCGAGCGTTGTTGAGATTTTTGCGAGCACGAAGCAGTACCCGGAATGGTGGGATCTAGACGAGTCCCGAGTCCACCAGGGGCTGAGGAACCTAGGTGGCGTTGTGCTTGATCGCAATATTTGTTTTGTAGATACCTCAGGCTACAGGACCAGCTCTTCGGTACATCTGCCCACTGCCTACTAAATCGTGTTGCTTGGAGATTTCTTTTCTGCTAACGCAACAGTGCTAGGTCCTGGAAGCCATTATGCCATGTGTTGACTACGTCGAATCTCATTTGAGCAGGGCGCTCTCCGATGACATGACTGAAACGGAAATACTCAACGTGCTGGGCGGTAGCGGCGGCTCTCAAGTAGATGCCGTCCTCTATTTGGTTAAAAAATGTAGGACCTGCCCTTATCCAGGGTATCTGCTATGCTTGGAGATGCAAGCTTATCAAACATACAGCCCTAAACCCCCCCGATATCGAGTTCCTTCACCGTTTGGCCTCGCTCACCAACGTCATACCGGTATTGGCCCAAACGGACAAACTGACTCAGGACCAATTGGTTCGCTACAAAGAAAAAATAGCAGACCAACTCTATTTTGCAGGCATTCAAACTTTTAGCTTTAATATAATGTCATCCAGGACATATTCAAACAATCCTGCCTTGCCCTATGCTGTTTCCAGCAAGCCGGGCTTGGATCATGATGTTATGGACGCCAGTCTACTCATGAGTTCCGAGTATGTTCAACCATTGGCGCCCACCGAACTTGCAGCCCTCGTGGGCCGCCTTTTCAGCGCCGATGGCTCGGCCTGGCTCCGACATTCTGCTGCAAAGAAATACATTGAGTGGCGAAAGTCTCCAGCGAACACTTCAAGGCCCAAGCATCTCTTTGAACCTCTTCAGGACAATACTGAAGTCTCCATAGGCCTGAACTCGGTATCAGGCGTCTTAACACGAAGCCATCGCCCTTCAGAAGATCTTGGAGCCCACCTCCATGTCATTGGCGGTGCCTTCAATCTGCAACGTCATCTTGCCACCGAACGCGAGCGGTACGCGATGCTGGCGCACGGTGAGCGCGCCGTCTGGCTGACGGAGATCCTTGAGGAGCATACAAAGAGCGGAACACTGGTGCCGGTGCGCAGGACGAAGAAATATAAGTCTACAGCAAGGGCGAGCGAGGGCCATCGAACATTTACCACAGCAGGTCGCAGGAATATGTGCTGGCGAAATAACAGAAAGACGTCAACATTGCGCTGTCACCAGGACCCCCTGGGGATTTTGCAGACTGTAAACGATATCAAGACGAAGAGCTGGATCGTGCTGAAGATTTTGGGCCATTTAGGCATTTGGAGCGGGTTGGCATGGTGGATTATGCAATCAAGGCGGCCACAGCACTGGCCCGAGTATCGTGGATTGCTTCGAGGCTGCGAGTTTGAGTGATCGTTGCTGCTTTGGGGTGGGTGAGTAAGAAGTTGGTAATGATGAAGCAATAGGCATGGTGAGCCATTCTGAAATAGGCATGGATTGGTTAACCTTACAAATTTTGTGCCAGGGTGTGTTCACCCAGCCTAGCCACTTGGCCGCTGTTTAGTTACTTTTTCTCGAAGCGATTTAATTTTAATAGTTCTGAATTTCATATGTTTTGAGTATTCGGTCAACTGCATCCGGTCAGTTCTATCACATACGGACTATGTTCTCGCCTCTGTGACGCCTATTTATCATGAAAGAAGAATGAATGTCCTTTGACAAACGAACCGCTTGGCTAGGATTGGAGAAGATCGCAAGCGAAGCCATCAACGACGTGATTTGCGGGATAGGAAGTTCGAGATAATTCAAGGCGTAGGCAAGTAGTTGTACAGGAACAGGGAAATCCCGGACTCTCGTTCGGAAGACCACATTATTCTCCCAGAATCACAGGATGCTGATGTGGTGGGTTGGCTGGAAGAGTGGCTTTGTTGTTCATAACACTACATAAGTTAATCGGTGACCTCGGGTGTTTCCATCTTAATTTGATTTTGGCCGCCCTTCTTAGGAGAGCGTCCAAGAACCGAATAAAACACCACATGAGTTCGCCGATTACACGATGAAACTGACATGAGTTTAGAGTTCCCGATGATAGCTATGCCGTAATGGGCACCACGCGACCACTTCCAATCTTTTCGTCACACCTCTATTTATACAGTACACACGGTCCCTGGCAGTGCTTCCATTGACTTTCTATAAGTGAGGGATGCGGTGCATACCGGTGAGGAAGTTATGCTCCTGCATTATTGAAAGTTTCTCCTTTAAAAAGTGG
>JAOYMO020430201.1:0-53627 GCA_025802455.2 Iodosphaeria phyllophila | reverse complement strand
TATTTCAAGATCAAGCCTTGTCAGCACAGTCGACCAAGATGCTTATGACAGATAGTTATGCGGTTCGAAAAGTTTATCGGTATAAATACCACCCAACTAAGCCACGACCTGTAATGAATCATGCCACGAATTCGAAAGAGGCTTTTAGGATTTGAGCGACCTCAATATTTCCCACGCCCATCGGCCAAAATACGGTTGTAAAATGCAGACCGCTTCTCATCCAGAACGACGTATCTGTACGGCAGCACCTATAATTGGGTGGAAACACAGACATAGATCTGACTAACTTGAAGCGGCAAGCGAAGTAACACGAGCAAAACTATGCACAGAATAGAATTTGTCACGAAACCAAAAGTTTGGTCCGACGCGATCATATTATCGGGATTATAGTATCAGTTCAAAGGTTATGTGTTGCTCTGCTTTCTTCCCTCTTGCTCAACACAGGTTCAGTTATTCTAGCGTTTTCCCAAATCCTACCATAGACTGACGTATGTAGCAAGACACTGGTGTGATTTTCACAATATGGGCGAAGGGAAATTTCAAGACAGGGATTAGGGCACTAAGTAGAACCAAATGTGCTAAATGGATATCAAAGCCCAATGTAGCAGTGGCATTGAGACTTCAATGTATATCGTACGGTGATAATCATCATTGGGACGAGGGAGTAGTAAGGCAGCTAGCGAGTTGGGCGAATGTGTGAGTATCAATAAATTGAACCCTTGACTGCGGATGAACTTTGGGATACTCAAATTTGGGTGTCCCGAGGTTCATTCGTAGTCTAGGGGATAACTATAAAAACTGGTCTATACTCCATAACTCGTGTAAGTGGCACAGAGGCGTATCGACCTGTAGCAAGGAGCAATCATGCTTTGGCCTTTAAAAACTGCCATCCAACAGTAGGAGAGAAAATGGTGATCCGTATCCTCGCATATTTGTAGGACAACATTTTACTTCAAGTCCGTTTACAATCGCACCGACCATGCCTTTAAGAGGTAGACAATCTTATAAATGGGGATCTTGTTCAAGGTATAGGTATAGGCCAGCAAGAATCTATAGGAAAACACATTGTCCCGTAAATATCCTCACCGAAACGTAGATATTGGGCGTCACAGAAGCTACCTTACACCGCTCCCTCTAGCTCTTTCAATTAGCCAATCAAGCATCACAACTCATGTTCCATTAATGGCCTATGTCACACCATGCTGTAAATATATGATGGCAGAGATAATAATAAACGTGGCTGGCATTACAGAAGACTTTTAAAAAACGTGATCTAGTGTTGCTTGTTCCTATCATATGGAGACCCACTGTTTCTCCTAGGAAAATAGTCGAAGAGATTCGGCGATTTGTCTATCAAGATTGCGCATCATCAAGCAGCTTTCAGCTTAGAATGCGTGGCAACGCCGGCCGCCTAAACCGGTAAAATATGGTGGGATCAGTACAATTGGCATGTCTAGGCTATTGTCCTCTCTTTCAGTTTTGCTCTGAAGTGGATGTGGACTCTGGAAAAGAACCTCGAAAAAACTTCAAGCTCCCAGATGATGCTCCTAAGTTGAAAATGCTCTATCAATGACTTTATTGTTATCTGCCTGTTTTTTGCGGGTCTTTCATGCGCACCCACAACACTGTGCTTGGCGTCAAGTTCTTCTCATGTTGATCTGGGTAGGCTGATGCTCAAGTACGGCAGTCGGCGAGGAGAATGGAGAGTGAATATTAGTGTGCAGGTTCGGCTCCATAGAAAGTAGCAGTCGACGTAGCAAGCGTCATTCTAAACTTCATGTCTTGATACTGTTGAGAAATGGACGATTGTTTATAGGTGGCATGCCCGAAGTAAAACAAGCTGCGTTAGACGAGAACATGACATTGGGAAATTAAAGCCCAGTCTACTGAAGCGATACGTAACCGATGATACCGCAGCGTACTTGGCCTTCAACATTGCTGCCGTGGAATCCGGCTGGAACGGGTGCAAGATCCCTTGAGAGGTGACACAACGATACTTTTCTCAAAATTTGCATATTCCTGACGTGTTGCAGCTGGTTGAAAAAGTACTTTGTCCTGAGGCAGGGGCACATCACCTTGCTAGGTTCGTGCAAGGAAGTTTCGCCTGTCTTCAGGGCACGAAATGAGCCTACTTCATATCAAGGGCAGCCAGATATGGAGCACCCACCATGTGCCCAACTCTTCACTGGATACTTTTTATGCAACATACAATGGGATTTGGCGCTTTTTTCGAACAATAGGAGGGTGGAAACTTGCGTCACCATATGAGAGAAAGGACTCCAGAAGACTCGGGTTCTGTTTACAAAATTGAAGAACTAGTAGCGTTATATCCTTCCAACCCACTCGACTGGCCACAGAGCATTTCTACCTGTCCGAGTATGATAGGCCGAGATCAGGATATGACGCTTTGATCCTGACCCACGTGAGTTGGACAAGAGGACTCGTGGCTACTGTAGCGAGGTGCCATAACCAAATCCGAGAGTGGTTGCTTTCATGGACCGCTAGATTTATTGCTGGATCGTATGAGATCCGTCTCCCTTAAGGCCCAACTGGAAATAGTCTCGGATACTCAACGAGCATTTGAAATACATCGTCTCTTGACGAGTGAGCCATAATACGGAAATCCGTGTTCATCAATCAATCTCAAGTTTTCTGGGGTTTAAACACAGAACGTTTCCGACACGTGATAGTCATAGACAAGATTGATATTCACTTGCGGCCCCTTTCGAGTACTGTCGCTTCTTTCTGATGATACTGAATCCATGCCCTCATACCGTCTTCTACCCAATGTAACTGATAGTGATATAGCCTTTCGGGCGCAACGAGAAAACCTCTCGAGGACGTTGGGCTGCCGTCGTCGCTGCGATATGCTAGCGATTAAACGCAGCTGCGGGGACTTGGCAGCGTTTGGCGGATACTATGCCCATAGTCACAAGAAAGTTATTAAGTACGATACATATTTAATTCGATGGATATTTGATCGGATAACAAGATGTCCTCTTGATTGCGAACTCGCAACGCTCTCCCCAAATCATGTGCTGTACCCGACAGATTGGGATATCAGGGCTTAAAGGCTGCTTTTCCGGATACTATTGGCTGCATCCTCATAGTTTAGCCATATGCGAAGTACTCTGTCCAGCACTGCGAGTTCGCAGTCAAGGGTATAAATCGAAATCTCGTAGGGATCCAAAAGTACAGGTTGAACGCGATCACGCTAGATCCTTGCTCAAGCAAACCTACAGAATAATGAATTTTCACAGCTGCTGAGGTCCCATGCCAGAGCAGCGAACAAGGGCTATGCCTACCGGTTGTGGGCAGCAAATATACGCAGTAACCCAGTAAGACTGGATGTACCGATATGACGCCAGAACACATGGAAGTGCAACGAAGCCATTCCAGAAGCCAGTAGATTACACCAGAAAGCCAAGAAGCAGAAAGCGGGTATAATACTGTCTTGAGACCATTCAAGCCGCACAGTCCGTGAAAAGGCCCAACAAATTCAAAGAACTTTCAAGAGTGCAGTTGGTTCGAGTTAATGTCTATTGAGTCTTGGAAATGTGATGTGGCTAGGATTGATTTTGTTGCCGCGCTCATGTCGCCTGCCATAAGGTAGCACGGCACACAATCAACGTGGCTCACGCAGGTCGGGATACTTGCATAGACACCATGTGTTCTTGGCGTAACTACACAGTATGCCACAGCTTAAATCTGTGCATCACGATACATATGGATACTGGACATTGGTTCATCAACATCTCATAGTACCGACTTAAGTTTGTGCAGCTTGCCTACTCGATTAGAGATATCCACTAGCCAGACTTGCAAACCCCGGGTAAAGTGTCTTGTCGTCACATTATTGCTAATAGATACAGTGACTCAAATGTGATGTAACGTATTGCAACAATATGTAGCTAAGATACATGTGACTTTACAGATCTTGTAAGTAAACTGACGTTCCATTTTCTCAACTTGAGAAAAGCTACCTACTGTAGCGTATTTTCGTAGGTACAGGTGGGATTATAGAAAGTCTCAAATGTCTACAGTAATGTCGTCTATTTCCGAAGCGTTTCGGGGCCGCAGGCGCCTGAACGGACGGATTTGAATACCCGTCATAAAGTGGGGTTGTGAGGTATATTCTGGGATCCACACAGAGTACCGCTCTCCACCGTTATGGCAAATGAATCAAGTCGATACTACTGTGACACCATGCCTACGTAGTAATCCCTACCTGTGGTGAACGGGCAAGCATTGGTTTTTGCCGTACAACTATTGTGGTGGGATGGTAAAATATTACATCCTAACTTTGTATTTCTGGGCCCGTGCCGCCACCCTTGCGCCGCAAAAATAAAAGACCACGATATATTCGCTTTCTACGTACACAAGCACTGCAAATGATCATTTTTTGCTCTTTCCGAGATTCCTTATTTGGATGATCGTGTAGACATGCCATTTTGGATATTGACGATGGTGGCAGAGAGGAAAATGCCTTGCTTGCGTCCATGGGAAGAGAATATGGGTGGCCTTTTTCTTTGCTGTGCAAGGATGGCACGGGTCCATGGATATAGAGTCAGGATGTAATATTTTGCCATCCCACCACAGTAGTTGTACAGTGAAAACCTCGGTAAACTACTACGATTTTTTTGTCTGTGAGCTACCGGTATTCTAAACAGATACACTATGCGGAGGTAGGAAATGTAGAGAAACCTACCGGGCAGAAAAAACTCAAGCTAGACAGCCAGGTGTTTTTGGCAGGTTATCCGGCCCGAAACTTTCTGTTAGCTTGCGGACAGAGTGCCAAAAGAACTGAATTAGACACCCCTATCTCCGATCACGTCCCAAATAACCTACTATGGAGAGCACTCCGTACCTGTATCCAGGTACAGTACGTCGCTTTACTGAACCCATGGAAGCCCGAGCGCCGACAACCGGCCTGTTTTGGCTGCTGTAGGTGGCTATTGTACTGCGTGTGCCGTACTATGGGTGCATGCAGATGAAATGCCTTCGTTGGGTATTGTAGGGCAAACAGGGGTAGGAGCGCGCTACGCAGTGAACGGCAGATGCTGCAGCTTTATTGGCCATAAATCTCTGCACCGGCCCACTTTGTGATGTCGTATGACCCCTGTCGAGACTTCATGCAGTACTTTAATTTATACCTGATATCACAGCACTCCACACTGTACGTAGGTAGTTCGGTCGTGCTCACCTGCATTAAGTACTCTACTGGCATCATAGCATATCTTGTGGCAGTGCTATCTGACCGATATGATACCGGCACCAGTACTGTGGCCACTGCACACAGCACTGGAGTTGTGATGCTATCATGAACAAGCTTCAAATCAGTTAATACTGGAGCCTGGTGGGGATAGGCCGAATGGATGCATGGAATCATTTCTTACATAGGATGCGACACGTAAAATCCATCGTTTCAAAGGGCCTCTTGCAAATTTGGCTTACCTTTGCGATTATAGTCAATGACGGCCAAGATATCCATAACTGTATCACAGATATCGTACCGGTAACCCCAACTTAGCTAGATCAGTGACCTATAAAGACATGGCGTAAATTCATGAATAGCCTTCATACATAGTTCCTCTTTGTCCTCTTCTTCCCCATGTACCCTCGTACCCCTCCGTCTTTCCAAGTAATGGCAGATTGTCCTCTCGCGACAATCCGCGCACGGGACGCGCAGCTTGGACTACAGCATCGTCGAACGGCATACCTGAAACAACCTGCATTCAAAGCGAGCATGAGGTTTGACAGGGAGATAATCTACTACCCTAGTTTCTACATAGTCGCCCGGTGTCTTCGTCTAGCTTGTGCACTTGGCAGTTTCTTGTCCAAAGCTCCATCTTTCAGCAATTACTTTGACGCCGGCTCCTTTCCTTTGATTACGATGCCGTTTGGACGTTCCTTTATCCGCCTATCCGTCCGCCCGTCAGTCTCGGGATTATGTAGGGCTGAGATCACAAAGAGGACCCTTAAGGAAGATGGCTTCAAAAGACGTCAGGTTTTGGTTGTATGGATCAGTTTACCGATAGGTCTTCACCATATTTTACTAACTTCCCCAATAGGCTGGGGGTGATGACTAACGAGTCGATTTCAGTCATCGGGAGTGGTCACGGGTTTTTCCTATGTTGATCGTTATCACGTGTTGGGGCGTCTGCTTGCCCTCGTCAGCAGAGCATAGACTCCATCAAATTTGTAGTGCTGAGGATCAGTTCATCTACGACTTGGATGGTTGTGACAACTGGGCACGCTGAGCTTTTTGTGGTCTGTCCAAAACGAGACGGAATAACGCGTGGTTATCCCTTAGAGAGTGGAAACTAAAGGATCAACATCGAGCTGCACTTAGATCATTAGCCAGTTAAAAGTTTACGCTCTTTAATGATGCTCACATACTTCTTCGTAACTTTTCTTCCCGGGGTACGAGAGAGGGCTGATGGTGGGTTCGAGATATGGCATGTAACTGCAAAAAACTCGATTTTTAACTGGTTAGAATGCGTCGGAATATGACATCGATATGAAACTCAATCGTTGGCCTCTTTTATGATATCATAGGGTGCAAAAGAAGACCAGTTTGCTGACACAGTGAGTTTTCGCTTTTTGGGGGACAGGGTTATTGTTGTGATCAAATCGTCAACCGACGAAGTTAATCGTTACTAAGCTTCGTGGTGAAGGAATGTTCGCGCAAATCTTTTATATGTGTCTCCCACCGTGGATTGGTTCCAATACAGCTAAATGCTATATCGTCGACCTAACGACCAAAGACCGACTATCGCTCAGTCAGGATTGTCGCCGCGTAGCAACAGGACCTCCGTTAGCGATAGATATTAAGAGGAAAAAACGAGATACCATGCACAAATCTTGACAAGAATCATTTAACATGTTTTCTCAAAAAACAATCGTTTATCAAGTCAGAACCCTGGGTACATCGGTAATCGGTACGTACCGCCCTTCCGCATTATCCCAATTGCAGCGCGTCACACATTGTACTTAGTAGCCAAGTATTCCGCTAGTCGTCAAGCCCTCAACCTCACTTGTTTCAACGTGCTCTCTGTCCTCAATCTTACCGCACTTGGCAGTCAGATCTCAAAGCCGCACCACCGATCGCAAAGGACAGATATGGGGGCGATATGTCAATTAATGGCAGATGTTTCTGTTGCTGACCTGCCAGCACTCGGGCCATGGCAGACGGCTCTCTAATATGAAAACATGGTAAGTTAAATGATTGTTTTCGATATTTGGGCGAATTTGTTGTATGGTATATCATTATATGTCTCTCAAGTTTGAAATTGATATAACAAGTCTGTATGAAGAAGATTCCCAGCACTGCTTCTAATTAACATCGTGAACCAAGTTCTTCATCGTAGCAGGCCACATGCACCGCTAAACCCAGGAAGGTTAGCAATGCATATTGTTTTCATTTCTCGACACTCACAAATTGAAGACTATTTTCAAAAGGGACGAGTACACACGGTATGCAACAAGGCTCACCATCTGGTCGCTTCAAGGCCTGGTGGGTCTCGGTCCAGCGGATCATATAGCTCACACGACATATCGTGGGCAGCCGCAACGCTCTCAAGTCCTAAGGTAATCCGCAACATCTATCCGGCTTCTATGCGCCGTCCAATAACAACAGGTACAGCAAGTTACGTCCACATCAGGTACAGTATGATCGATAACGCAAGCCGGCAGCGTCAACATCTTGCAAAAAGAAACCTTCGACCAAATGAGAAAAGGAGCAGCTTTGCCTATCGTTTGTATAGTCGGCTGCCGTACTACGTAGTTGAGATTGATAATCTGGGCCACAGGACTCCATTGTTTGGTACGGGATACGCAATTTTGTCCCTGCCGCTACTCTCCATGGCCACAAACACAAAATGACGACCGCACAAGTCCACAGCCTGTGCGCAGGGGACAAAAGGCAAGACATGGCTTGCAAGGCAGGCGCATGGTAGCAAAGCCATCACCACGGAATCTGGCAGACGGCTTGCCATTAGTCAACGACGACAAACATCAAGACACTTGTTCCTGGGTATCCGTGATACATAGCATACACAGTATCTGCTAGAGCATCAGAGTTAATCCAGCATTGATGAGCATGGTTTTTTTTTGGCGCCCGCATCCAGGTTACTGGATCACGGTTGGCTATCATGATGTAGATAGGTACTGTACTTGGCATATGACTACCCACGTTACAGACGAGCCCTGCACTGTAGTGTCGTATAGTACCGGTACTTCTCAAGTCCGATGGGAGGGGCCGTGCGTGCGCCGGCGAGAAAAAAGACTGGAGAACCTCCCTAGGCTTTGAACACTGGATCCATGCTAGTACGGTGCACTGCACCACAATTATGTATCATAGCCAAAATACACAACACTTCGCGTATATAGTCCTAATCAATTCTACACCATCGCCAGTATACACATTCGACTTAGCCGGCAATTGCGATGTTTCAATCAGAAGGCCTTCAACTGCCCCAAGTCCAGTGTTAACAGGTGTATGAAGAAGCACAAGGGGAGGTGCTGCTGGACCATGACTTTTTGGATTTTTACATCCACCTCTGTATCAGGAAACTGATCAAAAGTCAAAGAGCAAGGTCTCAGGACTCTGAGAATGAGCCGTATATCTAGCACCCCACACGTCCTCTCCTTCGTACATAGCAGTCTCCGACAAAATTCGCCAAGTTGCTTACGAACGAGGCATCCATGGGAGACCTGAACCACCCAGCGGGCTGCGCCTACTGTAGGTACAAGTAGGTAATACCAGGACAGATCTTCCATTCCATTTGGACGAGGAAAGCGAAGCTTGCCAACCAACTACTCTAGGTGTCGCAAAAATGACTCGTTAGCGTGTCCGACACGGAGCTAAGCTAAGCTAGGGCAACAAATCTTTTGACGGAACGCTCACAAATCTGATCCAAGAGGAGCTCTAGTGGTAAAATATTCCCTTGCCTGCCATGCAACGAAATCCTGACGGACATGTTGCAAAGAAGTTTCGTGGCAAAGAATGCCGTAAGTAAGCGTCTTCCTGTATTGTACCTGTCTTTCGAGACTGTTCGATATTACAGTATACCTATCATAGATATGCAGGAAGTGAGAACTGTACCTCATTGAACGCCACTCAGCGGCGCTCACGCAAAACCACAGTCAGTGAGGTTCTGTGTTAGCACCGTTGTGTGGCAGCCGAGGGGACTTTTGCCCACTACGGTGTATAATGCACGCAGGCACCTCAATCCAGATTCGAATAATGACGGACAGGCAAGCGGCACGGACTCCATAGGTCATGAATGTATCCCACAACTGCTTCTTGTCCCCTGCAAATTAACCCGCGCTCCACCAGGACTTCCCTGTCATTATCCCCGTCGCCCCCGCCCCAGCGGCCAAGAATTCGCTAACTCACTGTACAGTACTGCAAGACCGTGTTCCATACTCCGGCAGAGGCACCTTTGTCGGCAGACCTAACATGTATTGCGGAGATTTCGACTGCAATCGCCCGGCAGGCCTTTGTTCATCATCACTTTTCGATTTAGCATCACCAAATCTGGCCCTTGTTCCTACGGTGGAGTTAGAGCCCTGAAATACGGCTGGTGCGGTACTTCGTAGTAAATCCGAAATACTGTACTCTACTGGTACGTCTTGTCAAGTTCTCCCAATTGAGCAGAAAATGAAAACAGTGCTCGTTGCCACAGGGTATTTGTAGGTAGATCGAGCTCTGCCATGCAGCTGCCGAGCTGTTTGCTGTCCGCTCTTGAATATCTTGACAAAGCCAGCAAAAGAGGGCGAACCGGCAAGGGGCTTGGCTGGGCAGTAGCTAGGGTGTGGTTTTGCTGTAGGTACAACTTTGCGCCCACCGTGCCAGGCCGTAGTAGAGCTTGCTCCTGACAGCTCCGGCAGAGTTTGTAATTCTACCGGCTGCCGGTGCATGGAACACGCTCTCAGTGCGAAGAAGTCAACCCTGTAAAATTCAATTCGAGCCACAAAGGGACTCGGACGGGTCATTTTTGCAGGTACTTCGGGGTGAGATGGTTGGCTCATAGTGCACAGTTGCTTCGGCTGCAACGTGAGCGGCTCAAGGGTCAAGTCGAAAGCCTGCGGAAGCACTAGGAAGCGGGGATAGACCACTAATCACTAGCATTAGGCGATTGGCGGCCGCCAATTGACCTGCGAAACGGATGCGTCTGAGTAAGCCATATTTATAATTCAGTCGGTCCCCCTCCACTTCCCACCATTCTCCCTCTGATCAGCTCCAACCACATCTCGAAGCTCCACAACAGTGCTATCGCGACTTCAACCTACGTTCGCTAGAACAAACCCACCCCTTTAGGAAGTCCTCGTTGACTCCTGTCATTCGCTTGTTCCTTTTTTTGTGTTTGGAGTATTGGATCTTGGAGTATCAAGCTTCAAATTGACAATTGAACTGTTGAGCGTGACTCGTACCTACCGTGCCAGCTTGCCTATCGACGTCAACAACCTGCCTGCCTGATTTAGTCAGGAAGCCAAACAAAACAAAACAAAACAAGGCAAGGCAAGCAAGGTCGTCAACATAACAACAACTAGTCACGTTGAGTAGTACATCGCAACCCTCCACGTGAAACGATACCACCGTGCTCGAGTTTGTTTCCCCGCATTCGTTCCGCCGCCAACATCTGTCACTTCGAGAAGCGTATATAGTCGATTTACCACATCACTGGGAAGACTGCTGCACTTGGATCCTCTAGGCCGCCTGTTACGAGTTGCCTGCTGCTTCATTTATAATAGCTGGTATGCAACAGGATCATCGGCCGATCGGCTTCATGCCTTTTTAGTATATTCCGGTGGCTGCCCCATTAAGCTGTGTAGGACGTGTTGTCCAGCTTTTCAAGTCCTTCAGTCTATTTCGCTTTCAGTGTCAGGGCTGAACGATTACAACATTCGCTTTTCTCGACGTTTCCACTCGCTTCTCCTCAAGGCATCTTCGTGCCCGAGGTTCTTATCCATTTACTCAAACAATCGTAATAATTTGCCTTTTACAATGGCTGGTCCAGGTGGAGGTCCTCCCCGACGCAGCCACACCAAATCGCGCAAAGGGTGTGAGAACTGGTATGTAAACGGCGAGACTTACCTTGAAGTAATCCGTGGAATTAACGAGTCAATAGCAAACGTCGACACATCCGCTGTGATGAGAATTTCCCTCAATGGTTCGTGACCCTGACAAGTAATGCATACCAACGTGCCACTCTTCTAACCTGTTGCCCTTACTCAGCCGTAACTGTACGAAACACAAGGTCCGCTGCCCTTACAATGACGTGCCTACGCCAGATAGATCTGTGAGCCCGGAAAAGCCCGATCTCATGTGGAATCCGACCATCGAAGCCAGGATCGAACACTGGCAACAGACGGAGGTTTTCCCTTTTCAAAACCTTAATATCTACCCACCACCAAATCCACAGCGATATAGCTTGGAGGATTTGCGCCTGATCTATCACGTGGCCGCCATCTGCGACGAGTTAGGCCAGATGGATGCTAACGGCTTCACATTATGGACCCGCCAGATTCCTTTGTATGTTTGTGAAACCGATGCACTTCCGTATCTGCTTTCTTGTACTTGTGTCTGATGTCTTTCCCATAGGATCATCAAAATCGCGGCTTCTTACGACTACGTTATGAATGCTTTGCTAGCCTTCTCGGCCTCGCACATTGCAACCGAGACGGATTGTCCTAACGTTGGAAACATGGCCTTCGTGTACCGCGGCAAGGCGTTCCAGGGATTGCAGGCAGCCATCACGACCTTCTCCCAAGAAAATTCCGATGCTGTCCTCGCAGCCACACTTGTCCTTTCGTGGCAATCGATTGATTGGTAGGTGGTTTTCGGCCTTGAGAGTTCATGAAGACTGACCCATTGTTTCCAAAGGCGAAATTGGTCCAATACCATGCAAGGCAGCTCTGCAGTACGTACAGCCCATTGTTCTCTAGTTGTTCCCACCTATTAACACTAGATGGAAGGTGATCACAGCCATGGAGTCGTGGAAAGATCAATCTCAATTCATAGACCTCATTGTCGAAAGCAGCACTTTCCCCACTGCTCCACCATCGCCAACTCCAGAGCAAAAAGCCAAGCCGCCCTGCAAAGAAGATTTGGATGCCTTTGAGAGTTTCATCAACCACCTAGGCAGAGTCGAAGCGCATCTCAAACCGGCCAAAGAATATACCAAACTCGTGCGCCAGCTCTCTAGCTTTCTTAGGGGCGCGCAAAAAGTCACCCCAATTCAATATGTGTCTCAGCAATTTGACCGACTGCAGCCCCTGAGGAGCTGGTTATTGTGGCTACCGGTAAAATGTCTAAAGCAGTTTGGAGCCGCACCTGAAGTGCTTCTTATTTTGGCTCACTATTATACGGCAGCCATATTAATGGAGCGCCTATTTCCTGAAATCGGTGCAGCCTACTTTGGAAATCTATCGATTGCGCCAATCGAGGAGATTGCACGCCGTCTCTTCTCCATGAATTTGTCCAGCGGTATGGAGGAAGCGTGGAGAACTCCGGTCGAACTGATGCGGTTCCCCACCGATAGAGTAGCTGAATTTCGAGACCGTAGGGGCTGGAGTCAACCTTCTCGCACGCCGTCTTTTCCCGATTTCGACCAACAGGGGAATTTCTCACAGGGAACTCCTTGTTACACGGATATGTTATCGTACGGGCAGAACCCTGCCTTCAGTTGGAGCGCTGAGGATTGTTCTGTGATAAACGTGAACCACGAGCAGCCTCATACAACGAGCCCACTGACTGTATCATCTCCATTTACGAAGGCCCCACAATTCTTGAGCATTCCTTCGCCTTCATTGGCAGGTTACAGCCCGGTGTCGTCTACGTTCGAGGATTCTTTGGCTTACAGTGATAATGAGGAGCTTGGTCCTTTCAATGAAAGGTTTCCTGGCTTTCATCAACAGGGTCCAGCCACAACAGGCAGCTACGGTCTTGGGTTCGTCTCCAACATAAAAACCCCAACGCGATTTTGAAATTTTTTGAACCACATTATTAACATAGACCAACCAGGCACTCTACAACAAATGCTTTCTGTTCGCCGAGTTTTTCTGTACCGGAAGAACTGCTACTTCAAGACTTTTCTACACCGTCCTCCGTTTTGGCCCCGCAGCCTGTTCGACACGCTTCAACGCCGTTCTTACAGCCAATATCGTGCCATGGCTTGACTGGAGACTTCAGCAGCCCTCTCTCCGTGTCAGCGCCTCAGACCCCTCAGTTTTTATCTCCTCGACCGTTTCAACCTCATCACCGTCACAGCGCTTCCACTCCAGCGCTTCCTGTGCAAAGTAAAAATATAGAGCGATGTGGATCTCTGCAAAACTCTTATCATATTTAATCGCGGGGATAATCGCCTCGACCTTCTTCGATGTATACCAAGACGCCACTGTATAACCACACTCCTTGAACAGGACCGAACACGTCGCCATCGACACAGATGGATCACACTCCTTTATATTTTATATTTTTTTCTAGCGACTTTTGATGATCGCATAATGACCCAACTGCAACGCTCCTTACGACTTTTAGATACCCACTATAGACGCTCCTTTTTTATATTTAGCATTACCAGCTCACGCTCCTTACGAATTACGACAATTTTTATACTCGGCGATAGGTTGTCATCCACTCCTTTCGGCAAAAAAAGCGCTGCGTTCACGAATTTATGATACCCTCATCCAAATTGCATGGCGTTTTGTGTTTCTCGATGGGAGATGGAGAAAAATTTGGTGACCACAATGGGTGGATCATCACTCGCATCAACGGCGTTTGTTCAGGATATCATAGGTTGGGAAGGGAGCATCCGGATTTGATATTGGAGTGAATAGGATCATGGATAGGGAGGACTACAGTTATGTAGCGAGTGTAACGAGAAGGGAACTTTTGCAAGTTATCTCCGGAAATCGTGGGTGACGAAACACTCCAACCAATATCTTGTGCATCGTGAGGGTCTTGGCAGAAATCGAAGATCGTAGATTACACGGGGATCTGGTCAGTGTATGGCCTCTTGGGATATGTTGCTCAAGATGTCATATCGGAACAATCTTTTTCATTAGTGGAACAACTCAAACACCCACATCTTGAAGCAACAAACCAAAGACGATATATAATAGCTAATACTACTCGAGTGATGATTGGCAAGATCGGCAGATCTACGCTCTGTGTGACCTGAGAGGCGATGTGTGTTCGTTCTGTACCCTTTCCCATGCGGGCCATTCAGCTCGGCAATGTTTTGGTATAATTTAACTGCCTGTCATTACGAAACAACACGTTGAAGACAGTCATTGTTTGTCGAAATGTATCCAAGGTCTTCATTAGTAATGGCTCAAAGTGAACTGCTGTAGGTCTCCAGGTGCCTTACCGTCATATCAAGGCATATCCCAGAAAGAGTAATTGATAGCGCCCCCTACTACTTATTGGATAGGCTGAAAAAGATCAACATGGCCAAGAAACTTGTAGCTTAGAATGAGTCTTATCAGGATTGATTGTATCGCTTTACTTGCCCTTGTCACAGCTTTGTTCACGTATCCACACTGGTCTACAAATTTCGAGTACCGAGGTTGGGTGGTATGCCCCAAGAGGTAACGTAGCTGTGAGCGCTCAAGTGGCATGCTGAACCTATGATATGGAGCTACAGGCAAACTTGCGGAGGAAGCGAGCAGCTGACTGATTGGGCAATGGACTACCGAGGGGGGCAGATAAATATAGAAGCTGAAGTCAGTACCCTGATAACCGGGTTAAACGGTGAAGAGGGGGCTATGTACAGTGAGTATGGTAGTGCGAATGCTCTAGTACCTCGCGCGTCCCGAATTTCCGGTAGTCGATGGGAAGTCAGTATGGCTGTCCCAGGCACTTGCGTCTTGACCTGGCGATCTTGTACTCTGTACCACCCTTGGATTCCATCGCGAGGGTGTCTGCCATTCAGAGGAAAATACTCTTTGTACATCGGCGACGAAGCAATGGCGGAGCTCATGTGAACCATGATGGCTGATGACATTTTTACCGACAAGCAATTTATTGTGGGTCAACGGGTTTTGGTTTTCCTTGAATGAGCAAATGAATTGAATGAATCATCATCAAGAGGACGTAGGTCAAAGTTGCCGTGTGAATTCTCACCTAATTATGAGGTAAGACGACCCCTCTAAATGTAGAAAGACATCATTTGGGGGGACCCGTCACTCTGGGAACACTCATTGCCCCTGTTGATATCCTCCATATCAAAGGAATGAAAGTGCATTAAAACGGTAAGTCTTGATGCATATTGTATCATCGGTTTGCGGCACACTAGTACAGTAAAAGGTAGGTTCCTCTGATTTCTTCTTGCAAGCAACGATCATGGGAACAGCGGAAGGCCCAACATTCACTGATGCGACATTTGATGCCGAGTCAATCAAAGCTGCTTGGTGACTTTTCCGTTCAGTAACGCCACATTTGATGCCGAGTCAATCAAAGCTGCTTGGTGACTTTTCCGTTCAGTAACGCCACATTTGACCAAGGCTAGGCTGGGACCTTTTTCTGGTTGATGGGATGAGAGACATTGTGGAGTTCCCGCGTCTGCCCTACGCAGCCACTCACTAGAGGAACCTGCGAGTGCGCCGTAAATGAGTGGGTACAATCTCTACCGCGTTCTCATGGCAAATTCCACGGCCCGGCAGTGAGCTCCGGCACGACTATTACACACATACCTACCGCACAGTACAAAGGCGTTTCGAAGGGTTGTCGAGCCGGAGCTTTTGCTGTAGCCATTGCATGGAACACATTTCCGTGTTTCGGGGCGCATGGCACGAGAGCTCCCATGCGCGCAATAGCCGCAGAGGATAGAAATTGGCTCTACTGTTTTATCGATAATATCCTGGGAATTTGAGCTTGCACTCTATTTTGTGGGCGGTAGGTCTCCCAAGTTGAGGTACCGGCATATCCGGTATTGGCTTTTGCCGCAGACCTGCTGATAATCGATCCGGTTGCTATCCGGTTAGGTAGAGGTTTGACGTAGGGAACTGGTCTGAGACGATATGGTACAAGTAAATGGACTTGTGAGATGTCTGCATCTATGAGAGGTCGAGATGCATAAAACTATTTAGTGCAGGTGATGGCTGAGCGACATGCACTGACGAGGATAACATTCGATACTGGTGCTAACATGCAAGCGAAGCAGTCGAAGCCCAGGGGCATGCCTTCACACAGTTACCGTGCAGTTGGTATCACAAACTCGGTTAGGTGGGTAGGTAATCATCTCCATGCGCTCAGACATGGCTATCTTTACTGATGTGTGCGCATGTCCAACATCCGTCTACAAAGCTACTGCGCGTACAGTGTCGCTCTGACATCCTGACCTTTCGATTCGCGCTTTCAAAAGCCGGTAGGCTAGATGATTCATGAGCAAATGGTCTGACCATTGAGACACGAATTCCATGGCAGGAGTGCTCGACGGACGGGCGGCAAGAAGCTGTCAGTGCCCACCTGCAGATATCCCGCAAACGTGCAGGGTTCAGCGCTGAAAATGGCGTTCGTGGCAGCTCCCGCGGCCTTCCTTCTTTCATGCTCAGATGCTAAAAATAATGTCTGACTTACGTTATGCAACGGCTTCTACATTGGCACCCCCACCTTCGGAGCAACCAAGAGATTTTTGTTCTTGGTCACTGGTCAGCTTCACCGGTAGGATGGTCGCAGCCCGGCACAAGGTGGAGCGCCAGAAACTGTTTCTACTGGTGATCCACCAGCACGGGTAAAATCACACAGACCATTGTGGCTGAGCACAAGACAGAAGAGGCAAGCAGACCAGATCGGTAGGTAGGACCCTGGCATCATACCTGGTCCAGGAAACTTCCATGATCCCATCAGCTAGCTGGCAGCGAGCTTGGAAACCAATGGGCGCTAGGAATCGGAGAGATCTCTGTGCACACCGGGGTGACCTCCGTCCGACTGTCTGCGCTCGCTCTCCGCCGCTGCCGGTAGCTATTGGTTTCTCAACTACACCCCCCGGTAGGCATCCCTCAAAAACCAACGACCGCAAGATTTGCGGGTCTCGATGTACACGTACAGTATGAAAAGCCCACAGGATAGGCCAGCATTTTCCCCCGACCCTGCCAACTTCTTACGGTGTCAAGCTTGGCCGGGTAGGGATGTAGGACACCCTTCTGTCTCGCCAAAGTACAGTACATATCCTCGCTCCTTCGAGGATATATAGTACTTCATTAATTTATGTACCCGTTTTGATTAATCTTCTGTATCCCCTTAGACGCCAGAAGTCCACACAACGTACGATATGGGATGCACTTAATCACGCAAGCCAGAGTTCCGCATTGTGGCTGGAGTGGTTGGGCGCATTCCACACTGTAAGTAATTGTGGCCTCTTGGCACCCAAGGGGATATTGCAGAGCATCTACTGTATCTTAACAAGGAACCAAAACGCTACTTTGGGTACTAGATGTTTCACTCACAACCGGTAATAAGGCAAACCAGCAGCCACGGGAAATGGGCCGAGTCTACTGCAGCTCAAGAGTTAGAACTGAGCATACTTACTGTAGGTGTCCGGACTAATCGTTGTGGGGTACATCCGTTTGCGGCTGATGGCATCCTGATATTGCACCGCGCTGCACACGCCATGGGTATGTATATCGTCATAGTTATCAATCTCTAGCACAAGGCCCAACAATTAGATAACTACGTCCCAGTCTTGTGAAAACCTGGCCACTGTCGCGAGGCCGTGCACACCATAGGTAGTCACGGACAACGGAGAATTTTCTCCTGGTCTTCTTTCATTCCTGGCTTTTCATCGGAACAATACCGCATCGGGGATAAGAACGGAATGGGTGGATGAAAAGAACATAGGTTAGAGGATGAAGCCCTCACCACTAGACAGTGCTGCAAAGGCTATGTATCTGTTACTTCAGCCCTATAATTGTGGTATCCGTGTTGTCTAGTCGCCGAACTGTTTCTATACCCGAGGAGTATCTCACGGGCCTCCCCACCCGCTGTAGCGCTTCCTGTGGGGGAAATTTCCTCAATCGGTTCTCTTCTCTTCCTTCCTTGCCTCACGGACTAGAATTGGGAATACGCAGAGCTCGGATGGAGTTCCAACCTTGCACGCCCACAGACTGGTTCTCTTTAAGATCCGCAATCGTAGCAGTACACGAGATGGTATACTCTGTAGTCTACGAGCCACAAGTAAGATTTCGTAATATCGAAGTGCTCAAGTCGGAGCTTCAAGCGTTAATACATGAGGATGCGGTATATACCGTATCGGTGACCAACGACTCGCTATCCCGTTGCTTGGACAATTCCAGTACATTTGAGGGCTCCGAGAAGGAACAGCGAGCTTGGGGAACATATCACGAGGATCGCAGCATGGCCCTGGAAAAGATGCTGCGATGACAAAAGAGGAAAAACTCGAATGCCCACGATCCCCGTGCCACAGCCTGACCACAGATCATTGAGGGATCGCCCGCGATACAGGCCATGAGAGCCAGAGCTCGGACCTCTGCGAACTCCTGTACGCTGGACTGCGGCACTTGCATGGGGGGACCCTCGAATACGAGGTTGGGGTAGATAGACATTGGGTGTGGGGGAAATCGTTACTTGATTGAGAGTTCCTTTCCTGGGTAGACTTGTTTCGGCAAGTCGTGAGCCTCCCTGGATCGAGTAGGTATCCACCTACTACTACTGTCTGTTGTTGAAATCCTTCGCCTGGGGTATACCGCTATCAAAACTTCCGTTTCTGCGCGTCTGCCGGCGGTTGTCCGCCGTGACGGTCGTATCTTGGAAACGCGGAATGTTTGAAGGAGCCGTATCGAACCGAGCGAACCATGCACGACGATCCAGATGCTTGAAGATCCGCCTCGATCGAGACGAGATCCGTTAGACGAAACAATCACGCACATTTCTCCGCCGGGGTTGCATGTTTGGAGTTTACAGCTTCGCTGCAAGCTTGACGTTGGGAACATGACGCTTGCGGGGATTGGCAAGAATCTTCTTCTTCTTCTTCTTCTTCTTCTTCTTCTTCTCAATTGGTGATCTGGCATGAGCGCTTTGAGCTCGTTGCCCACTATTTTCAGGGAGAGAGAGATTGGCTTGGCGCGCTGGCCGCCAGCTGGGACGCCGTCTCTGGATCGGAGGATGAGACCCTGGAGACACTTTCAGCAGATTTACGTGGGATCGTAGACGCAGAGACGCCCTGAGAGAGAATGCTTGATGAATCTGGGCGCCATGGAAGCGTTCTTTCCTCTTGCGTGTTTCCTCTAGGGTGCGACAGCATAGCAGTATGTTTTGTATTTACCGGTATGATCTGGGTTAGTGCGGCGAGCTAGGTGGTGATCATCTAATCTAGCGCTCCATCGCTCATTATAAACGCATACAATAACTTCAGTCGTGGGCTGTACCCAAAGTCTGGTGGTGGACTGTCGTTTGACTGTAACCCGGAGGATATAGCCTCTGAACTGTGCCCTTGTCCGAACACGTAAAAGCTCGGCTAGGAAAGCGATTCCGGCTCTCGAACGGGTAACTGGATTCCTTGATACTATCATGGATGTGCAACCAAAGAATATGTCGGTAACAACATATCACACTGATATCACGGGTCCGCACGGACGGGCCAAGTTGTGGTTTGAATTAGCGATGAAGGATGACAAGAAGAGGAACTATCTTCAGCGCCTGGTGGGCATACTGATATACCGCTATAGCGGCTAGGCATTCTGCCGGGCAGTTAGACAGCAGTGTGGGTCTATATCTCCCGACAGAATGTTTGATACAGATGGGTAGTACTCGAAGGCACGTAGGTTGCGATCATGTTCCACTTATCAAGGTACGAGAACATGGTGGTCCTGATAGGTTCAATGTCAGCTGTGTGGCAAGGAGAGATGCAAAGGACCGAAGCGTCTAGACTGGATATAAATTGTACATTGTAGTGAGTTCCTCACTACACCGATATCAGGGCGTATTGTGATAAAAAAGTGAAGGAATCATAGGGGTTGGTTCTATCTGGGCTGCATGACGATCCGGGATAGATTATAACTTTATCCAACAAAGAGATGAATTTAGCTGCTCTCATCAACTAAAATGGTTCGTCATACACCGTCTCTGGCCTAGAGTTTCTCGCCTGAATCAAGCGGTATCGAGGTGTTTAGTAATGGCAAGTGATTCCGTATATTCCATATCGCAGCGACTGGTTCTGCCTAACGTTCGAGAGCGTCAAATCCACTCACTTAGATCGTCTAGAATCACTTCGAGTTCCAAGCTCTAATCTAACATGAACAGGCTCTGAAATTGTATCTGTCTGTTTCCATATCCCCAATGCCCCCAACCTACAAACAAACAAACAAACAAGCAATACGTGAGGTTCTCCACTTCAGAGCCCCGACACCACCACCACCACCACCACATTTCTTCACGAACCTTGTGTGACGAGTCATCGCTCCCGGTCACAAAACAGCAGGCTGATCCATTTGCTCATATGGACACAGAGTCCGTCCTCTTCCAGGTGACCTGTCGGGAGACATGGACCTACACTGCGGCCGCCTGACGGCAGAATGCGTGGCCGCTTCGGAAGTACATTGGTCGGACCACTAGGCGCTGTAGAAAGCTTCTTTTCTTCGTCTTTCTTCATCACACTTCATACCAATCGCGTTCTGCACCAACGCGTACGATCGTACGACAGTGAAACCAACATAACCGATCCTTGATGAAATGACAACGCCGGTTGTCTGGCGGATATCAGGGAATGGCTAGACCCGCCGTATCAGGTGATCCACTGACGACCTTCTTGTGCAGACGTCCGATACGCTAGGCTCTCCCCGCTACCTCTAGGTGTCGGACTTTCATGTTGATCGTGATCAGCAGCGGTGGCGATCTCGGAGAGGACCTGGCAGAGAGATACACGCAACTCTAGATTGCGTTCCGGGGTGGGAAGTCGGGTGATGACGTGTATAGATAGCATTCCATACATGTCGGCTGCTATCCGAGCATAGCGTTAATTCTTGGTATCTAGATCCGTACCGCGGTTACTACCACCAACCGAAAAAATTGACTTCTCCATCACTCACTCACTCCTCCACATAACCCAGCGCCTGCCCCATCCTAACCTTCTGCCCCTTCTCAATCTTCCACCTAAACCCCCCATTCCCCTTCCCCTCCCCACCCACCTCTCCACCTTCCTCCACCGGTGCCTCAAAAACAAGCACAACCGTACTGCCCAGCTTAAACCCGCCCATCTCCTCGCCCCTCCTCACCGCCACGCCGCCCAGCACCCGACTGGCGCCCTCATACCCAGCCTCTACAAACCCGTCGTATGTCTCCCCCCTGCTAGCCGCCTCCTCCGCCCGCCGATCCGCTTCCGTGTCCGTAGTGAGCGAGTTGGTCCTTAGCTCGTTGTCGAAATTGACCTTGATGGAGCCCACGTTCGTCGCACCGACAGGCACAAACGCGAAGAAACCCCAGCGCCACCTCCCAAGCAAGACGACGCGCTCGTTGAGTGTGAAGAGCCCGGGCAGCGTGCGCTGCAGATAGGGCGAGACGCTGTAGAGCTCGCCGGCGAAGTGGCGGCGGCGCTCGACGACCCAGTTGCAGGGGGCGTGGAAACGGTGGTAGTCGCCGGGGGCCAGGTAGACGACGGCGTAGTAGAGGGCGTGCTTCTGTTCCGAGTTGAGGAGGGAGTACCAGGGGCGCGGCGGGGAGGAGCCGAGAGCGAGGTCGGCACGCACGGCGGAGACGGTGCTGGGGCTGGAGGGGGCCGCGCTTTGGTCTTGGATTTCGGCTTTTTGGGGTGTCGGGTCGGATTTAGGTTTGGATTTAGAGTTTTTGGTGGGGCCGGATCCAGATAGTAGGTTCGGTAGTGTGTAGGATATCCCATTCACCTGCGCAAACTCTTCGTCGTTCTTGACCAATTCTTCGTCTCCGTGGTGCGGATGATCGCTTGATGAGTCGTCCGATGTCGTGCTGTCGTCGGCGTTGGGCTTCATGTCACCCAGCAGCGCGTCGATAGTGTAGGTCATGCCCTTGACTTGCTCAATATCGTTTCCCTCGATGCGGCCAAACTGGAGTACGCGGCCATCGGCGGGCGATAGAAGCGCGTAGGGGCTGGGATCGAGCGGTCTCGCGCCCGATTTCAGGGTGCGGTAGAAGAACGCGGCCAGATTAGGATAAACATGAAGGTCAGGCTCGGCCACCTCGTCTAGATTAACGCCGAAGATGAAAGCGTAGAGCTTGAACCCAGGCACGCGCAAGTAGTACGGGATGTTGAGCTCGTTGAACCGACCCCACAGCCGCGAGATGGCTTTCAGGGGCAGCGTCGACATGACTTGCACTTGCCACGGCCCATCCGGTCGTACCCGTGGTCTCCGTTGGAGGCGAGCCGCCCCGGGTTCCACGTCAATGCTGTCTGCATCTTCGTCCTCTAATTGCCTCTTCTCCTGTTCGTGCCGTTGCCTCTGAGTCTTGTAAAAGTGCAGGAGACCGACACAGCCGATGCCGAGGCCCACGGGGATGGGATACCACTGTATCTTGGTGTTGTTCAGGGCCGAGCCCAGCCGTGATCGGAACCGCTCTTTCTGCTGCTGCTGCTGCTGCTGCTGCTGCCGTGTCCATCGGCTCGTCGTGGTGGAAAAGGGTCTCGGTCTGCATGTTGGCGGAATTACGATTCTGGCCCCAGGGCGTAAGAAAGTCGGAATCGGATATCTGGGCATCGCTGCGGTGGCGTGGAATATTTCCGCATCTTCTGCTTTGCGATTGAGTTTGATCTCGACTCAATTCAGAAAGAAACACACTTTGTCGCGCTTATGCATATAGGCGCTCCAAAAAAAAAAAGCCAATGGCGATGACGCAGCTAGTTGGCGCTAGACCAATCTAAGCCACATGTGAGCCCGTTGGGGCGGTAGAAAGCGGCAGGATGGCCGCGCTCGCCAAGCTTGCCTGCGTAAATCCCTGCTGCGCATAAGCCCCACAAGGCTTGAATGTGCAACATCACTCACGCTTCGGGGTGTCCGAAAGTTTGTGGACAGTTTGACACGGAAAGCACTTTCCGGAGCAACGGCCAGATTGTCTCAAGTTTACCCTGAGGAAACCTTGAGAACAACAAGATCACCACCGTCAGTCTCTACCAGCAACCAGTGTGAGTTCAAAAGGGTTTTGAGTGTCTGTTCATGGGCTTTCGGAAACACGAAGATATGTACAGTTTCTGTTTGTGTACACAGCAGTTCAGTACAGTAAGCCACACGCATTAGTCAAGGACGCTAAGAACACCGTACCGTCCGGGAGGCAACGGGCTGCCATTGCATGCACCGAAGTCGTGACAGTTGTCCTTGACAGACGCGGATAGCCGGCAAGACAAGGACCAGTGGGAAAAGTTGCTGTCAAGAGTGCAGCGTCCATCAAAACTGATTCTCCACCAGGGGGAACTAGTGTAAAGATAGCTCTCCAGACCTTCACGACAACGTCATGTAATCTTTTTTCTCTATTGACATTGACAAATGCCCCATCATCATTACCTTCGTTTTCCACTGTCCTTGCCGGATTTGCCAGCTTTGCCAGGATTGATTTTCCTGTACCTCTGAGGATGGCCTCTTCCACTGATGCTACCATGGCATCACCACCCGAAAGCGACGCGCCTGCCACCATGACAGTGCACCTGGTATCACCTACGGCTTGGGTCCCGCGACCTCTGGCACTGGCAGATGTGCCGGTGAGCACGACGATCGGGCAACTCAAGGAAAGAGTTCGGGACAAGCTGCAGACGAAGCCATTGGCATCGATGCAGCGGCTTATCCATCGTGGGCGTCTGCTAAGGGATGATGAGACGTTACTGGCTATCTTTGGCATGGAGACGGTACGTTTAGAGGATCTGGAGAGGAACGTGCTGATCAACTGTACTGATATGATGGTATTGCTGGTAGATACGAAGCGCGGAACCGCAGAACCTGCATCTGGTGCTCCGTGATGAGTCCAGCAGTATATCATCACAGCCCACACCTCCGGCAACGGCAGCGACGACGACTGGACCCGATCAGAGCCAAGGTACAGCATCCGGACAAGCTACAGGGCCATTTTATAGTGCTCCTCCCCCGAATGGCACGGGTCCAACACAGCAGCAGCCTCTGCATCAACCTCAGCATCAACCTCAAATGCTCCAGACCAATTACCAGCAACAATTCTACCAAACCTTCGTACCCGGCACTCACGTCTTTCCTCAACCACAGCCCATTCGTCCGGGCGGACCAGTCAATGGAATACCAGTTAATGGAATACCGGTCTATGCTGGGCCGATTCATGGGATACCTGGGCAGCCCATAGCCATGGCCATGCCCGTACAAGGCCAGATGCCACCTGCACAGGCCCAGGCGCAATTCACTCAAGCTGTGCAGTCATTCAATGCGGCCGTTGCTCGCTCGAATATGGAGCTTCAACGCCTCCACAACCTTCAGGAGATCATCAATCAGGGTCAACGGGAGCGCGCGAATATGGGACTGAATGGAATGCAAGATCAAGGCCAAGCACAAGCACAAGCACAAGCTACACCTGGTACCCAAACCCCCGGGCGAATGGCATCGCCCACCTCCGCCCAATTCGATGCCAATAATCTGCCGGTAGTGCGCGAGGGCACGGGACCCGAAGGAGTGCGGTGGCGCGTGACCATGAACGAGCCTGGCGCCAATGCCGCTTCCGCGGGTTTGCGGAATCCCCGGGCCAGTTCACCCTTTGCCGATTGGCGGCCCTCGAGCAGAGCACAATCGCGATCGCGATCGCACGCGAGTCCTCAGACAACGAATCCGGATATGGCTGCTGCGACTCGCGTCATCAGTAATGCCTTCCGACGGACTCCCAGCAGCTCCTCGCTCATGAACCTGAATAATAGCCAGGCTACGCAGCCTATTCCGCCTGGCGTCACCACTACTACTACTACTACCACTATCGCTCCCACTCCTCACACTAGCAATACAACCCCCGAAGTATACATCTTATCCTCCCCCGACGGCCCTCGTGCCCTCATGTTCACCGGAAACCGAGGCACCTATGCAACCCCGCCCAATCTCGCACCCTACCCATCACAATATCCCGTCTACCCAACCTTCCCCTATGCTCCCCAGATCCTCCGACCCGCCGTTCGTGCCGTACCTTATATCAACGGCTACTACCCACAGCCGCCCCTCCCCACCACCCAGCAAATCCCACATCCAACTGCCCAATATGCCGCCACTCACCATCCACAACAACCACCCGCGCCTCCACTTCCCAACCGTCCCCACCAACAACCCCGTGGCCTCCCTAACCCCCCACGCGCTGCTCCCCATGCCAATGCCAACGCCAATGCCAATGCACCAGCCGCAGCCCCCTTCCCGCGCCAGGCTCGCATCATCGTCATGGCCCGCATCTGGCCTCACATCTGGATGCTCCTGCGTCTCGCCTTCTTCGTTTGGTGGTTCACCTGGCCCACCGCCACCTGGACCCGCTGGTTTACCGTCCTCACCATCGCCACCATCCTGTTCATCTGGAACACGGGCCTCATCAACGTCACGCAGTGGTGGGTGCCTCTGCGTCGCTATATCGATAACTTGATGCCGCCCGACAACCACCATCATCACCACCATCATCATCCTAATCATGCCCCTGTTCCCGGCGCCCCCCACGAGATAAATCCTGCTGCCACGGCGGCCCGGTTGCTCCAGCAGCGCAGACAGGCGGGCGAGGACGGCTGGTTGCGTGTCCAGCTCAGACGCGCTGAGCGCGCGGGGATATTGTTCCTTGCCAGTATCGCTCCGGGCGTCGCCGAGAGACATATAGCGAATGTCGAGGCGGAACGGATCGAGAGGGAGAGAGCGAGACGGGAGGCTGTGGAGCGGGTGAGGGAGGAGAGGGAAAGGAGAGACCGGGATGCGGCTGAAGCTGCTGGACGCGAGGAGGATGGAGGGCAGGGAACTGATGCGGGAGAGGGGAATGATGGGGCACCACCACGTGAGGAGGCTCCGCTCATTGCGGTGTGAGGAAGTGATAGGGGGGGATTCATGAGGATATATACGATTTGCCACTTTTAGATTTCTGGGGTATTTTGGGGAATTGGAGTTTGTGGTCTGTGGAGGTGAATGATTGAACGGATGGATGGATGGGATACGTGTCAAGATTTTCATTCGTTTGTTCTATGAAGAAATGAGTTGAGATGAGATGAGATGAGACTTGGCTGGCGAGTTTTGTTGTTATTAATATGGTTGTTGGTTGCTACGTTAAAGGCCAGCTGCCGTTTGTATAATACGGATATTTGTATGATAGAATTCTGTACCCGGGACTTGGGGAGTTTTTTCTTTCGTCTTTTTGATAGAGTGGGTGTGGATGGAAGTGGAAGTGGAAGTGGGAGTGAGCGGTGATCATCGAGCGATGGATGAGGTTAGCGAGATATATAATACCGGTATTGCTTTATGAGTATCGATGGTTTGAGATTTTCGTGATGATGGGCTTGCTTGGATGAGCTGATAGGGGTGGAGATCTGTGGAGTGTGGATGGACCTTTCTTTGGTTGTTCTGGCTCTACTGTGTAGCAGGTAGTGCTGAGCTCTGTATGCAGGGGAAGCTGAGGGCTTGGAGAGGAGGGGCTGTGGTCTAAGGTTGGTTGGGATGAGTTTAATCCCAGTGGTGCACCCGTCACGAAGGATCTACTGGTGGGCATGAACTTCCTGAACCTAGGAATCACGGTAAGTATCTGCTCCCCTCTTGTTGCAATTGATGCAATGCACCACCCAGCCAAAAAGCGTGGACGAGCCCACTATGTCGCTTCCCTTTGTTGCTGACTCGTGCAGTCATTTCGATAGAGCAGCGAATTTAAAGGCCGGAGCGAAATTGATGGAGCTGATAAAGCGAAGCTTCTAATTGTCGAAGCGATAGGAACGAACTATTCGGTATGGACTTTACACGGTGTCTACATGCAATGCCAAATGATGTGCTCTAAACCAAATTCTAGCCGACTGATTTGCATTGGTCGTTGACGTAACGGGATCCCAGAAACCTGAAGCAGATACCTCCGTTTTGCCGAAAGTCTGGATACAGCGACTACCAGCTTCTGGTGCGGTCTGCACCCAAACTTTCGCAAAGACGGGGGGTTCCGGTAAGCTCCGATAGGGAGCCGATGGGATATCAACTTAGTCTACTGTGTAGTGGATACACAGTATGTTCGCAATAACGGAGGACCCCACACGTAACGAGAACGCAACTTTTTTCTTCGCAAATTGCGCGGTTGGTTGGGACGCGGGACGATGGAGATGTTTACGTGACCATTACTTGAAGCACTTCTGCGCTCGCCGTTCGATTCGTCCTTTTGATTCGCCGCCGACGGCTTGCTCTGTCATGATTGGATTTTGAGATTCTCCTCGCGCCCGTCTTACGTGGTTTCCTGTTGCTTTGTCCGCGGACTTTTTCATACCTAGATGAACCTGGAATCGTTAAATTGTTTGAAATCTCTTTTTCATCACGATTACAGCAGGTGGCTTCTTCTTTGCCGGGTAAAGCCGTTGGTTGAACAGTGAACCTACAGCATCATCTCCACCCTACAACGCCAATTGCTTCTACCAAAGCACCACCCCTTTAAGCGTGCATTTAGCCCAACGGCGTGTCATTCGCCGACTGCGTGGAGGCCGCAAGCTTCAAGCTTTGTCTTCAAGTTTCTGGTCAATTGATCCCTTAGAGTAGGCGCGAGGTGAAGAAAGCTTTTTTTTGGGGGGGGGGGATCTTTTCTGGCTTTCAGACCACTTCTATGTTGATCCACAACATATCGAGGCGTTCGCGGCGGCTAGAGATATTCAAGGAAAAATAGACCAGGCTTGATTAACCCAGGCTTTCAAGCCTCCTTCCATCGGACGACACCCGTGCCGCGCCCATATTGCTTTTGAGCAGCAATTTCAACCCAAAGTGGAATTGCAGCTGCATTCGGTAACGTCTTGCGATCCAACCCTCGCATGCGATGGACAGCCAAAGTCAGCAAATGACGGAGGCAGCAGCAGGCCCGGACGGGGCCACCACAACCACGGACGTATTCCCGGAATCGCGCGTGCTCATCATTATCACGGGCGGCACTATATGCATGCAGCCGGCGCCGGACGGGTCTGGGCTAGTGCCTGTGGATGGGTTTCTGGAGAGCGCCATGACGAATCGGCCGAGTTTCAATGATCGGAGTGAGAGGGGTGAGTGAGTATGAATTTCTACGTTGATGTATGATTTTTTTTTGGTTTTTTCGTTCGTGGGCGGATCTTGCGGACTGTTTCGGGAGGAAATTGACGGATGATTGGATTTTCAACAATCATGCTGGAGGTGATCGTGGAAAGGGGGAGACTCTGGGTCTTGAGGTTAAGAGAAGTGAAAATCCAACTTGGCATTACTTGGAGGACCTCTGGCGAACAAAACATGCGAGCTCTAAGACCTCGAAGCGAAGCCGAAGGGCCAGGCTTGAGATGATTTGTATCCTCCATTTGCATTTTCAGGACAAACAAGTAGTAGATTAGGCAACCTCAAAATGATATTGTCCGTTCCAACAATCTCAAGCAACGTTTCAAGGATGAGAAATGCCTAGCTAACGAGAAATCAGTCAAATTGACCGCCATAAAGGACGGTGAAAAAATCGTCCTTGACAGCCTTCGCACGCCCCCAAGCACATACTCCCGACATGTTCGCTTCGGCGCTCTTGAGTTCTCTCCCTTGCTTGACTCATCCAGTATCAGCTCGGCTGGTTGGACCAAGATCGCCACAACCATCAAGGCTAACTATCACTTGTTTGATGGCTTCGTCGTCCTCCACGGCACGGACTCTTTGGCATACAGCGCCTCAGCCCTTTCCTTCATGATGGAAGACCTGGGAAAGCCCGTCATCCTGACCGGTTCGCAAGCCTCCATCTTCTCCTTACAGTCAGACGCAGTCGAAAATCTACTGGACTCGCTCATCATCGCCGGCACCTTCATGATCCCCGAGGTCTGCATTTTCTTCCATCATCAGCTTTTCCGCGGTAACCGCACGACTAAAGTCTCGGCATCACTCTTCAATGCCTTCGCTAGCCCTAACTGCGACCCCCTCGCCCGTGTCAGTGGTGTTGGCGTCGAGGTCAATTGGGCCCTTGTCCGCCGCCCCACTAACATCGCCCAGTTTCGCCTCACGCCCAATCTGGACACAGCCCACGTTGCCTGCGTTCGTATCTTCCCAGGTATCAAGCCTGAGATGGTTGATTCGGTCCTGCGCGTGCCTGATCTGCGCGGCCTGATTCTCGAAACCTTCGGCATGGGCAACGCCCCCGAGGGTGTCGACGGCAATCTGACCAAAGCTATCCGCTCCGCCGTCGAGCGAGGCGTTATTGTGGTCAACATCTCGCAGTGTGCCAACGGCTTCGTCTCGCCTTTATATGCGCCCGGACACGCGCTAGGGCAGGCAGGCGTGGTATTTGGTCACGATCTGACTTCAGAAGCGGCCCTCACAAAACTCTCATACCTCCTGGCCCTCGGCCTGCCACCCAAGAAAATCGCCTCGCGGATGTCGCAATCGCTCGTTGGCGAGCTGACGGAACCACGGTTACCAGCCTTCTCCCACTTACCGACACCAAGCAGCACGGCGACCCAGCTCTCGGAAGCAGAATTCGCCTTCACCTCGCTGGGCTGGGCCATTCAGAAGGGCGACCTCGCCTTGGTGCGCGAGCTTCTGCGCGGCGATGGTGAGCTGGGAGGTCACCAGCTGTTGAAGCGGGCTGACTACGCTGGAAATACGGCTGCGCATCTGGCTGCTGTGGGGCCTAGCTTGGAGATTCTGGAGGAGCTGCTTGAGCGGGGCGCGGGCGTGCATGCGCGGAATCAGGCCAATAATACACCTTTGTTCCTGGCGGTGAAGCTGGGGAAGTATGATTTCGTGGAGCTGCTGAAAAAGGCTGGGGGCATGTTGTGGGAGAATGAGCTCTAGTGATAGTGAGAAGCTGGTACGCACGTATGGGAGTCGTTTGTGTAGGTTCATGTGCTGGTAGATGTCTGTTCATCTGTACCGGTATGTACATATCTTCGCCAGAACCACTAGTGGTGCTTGGCGTATCATGTAGAGCGGGTTGTTTAGTTTATATAGTACCGATTCGGGTTGTAATCTGATCGCCTTCGGCGTCTTCTATCAGCTCGATGATGATACGGTCATGGAATGATCCTGTCGGAATCCGGGACGCCTGCTTAGGAATTATCAATAGCATGTCATGTATCTATCTTCACCTGCCCGGCTATAGACCCAACAGTGAGGGCAAACAAACCCTTTCCCCCTAATGTCGGCTTCTCTCGAGCAGTAGAAATTGACAGAGCAACAGATTGCCTGGGCTCAACAGTGAAAGGCCACTGCACACATTCGATTGTAGGGAGTATAGAATTCGCACTTGAAGCAGAACCAGTTAACCAACCACTTCCACGCACCGGCCTGCGGCCATCCTTCCACTGCGCAATAATAAGGAGGACTTCGGCTTTTTACGCCGGTCATTTCAATTGGATTGAGCGAGGACGAGCGCGCCCACTACCGGAAAGTTGTGTAGCTTTGTTGCTGAGTGGAGAGCGTTGCCGATACCATCAAGAGCAGAACTACACTCGGAGCAATAGAGACTTGGTAGATGAATGTTACTGTTCTGTAGTGGATTGATGTCGACAATGACATTGAACCAAAATCTGATGAGAATTGAACACGTAGAAGGATTCGGGAATAGATACCGTACATCGTCGCGTCACTGACGATTACATGCCAGCCAGAAATTGGGCTACTGCGATTGCATTCGACATTAGGAACACATCTAAGGTTTGCACGTCATTCTCGTATCTGTCTATGCGCCTTTGCCTCTACTGGATCTTGAGTCGAGCAGGGCTGTTTTGCCAACCATGTTTTTCTAGCTTAAGCCGTGATTGAGCATTCTTTTCTAGCCCCTGTGGGAGGCGTATGAGAGGAAGCGTGATTGTAGAGCAGAAACGCAAGCGCTCCAAATGACCACTCCAAGTGGCAGTTACAGATTCCACGTTTTAGAGAATTGGTCTCCGGAAAAGACCCGGACGCCCCGGGTCTTGTTGGCACGTTCAAAGGCGATGACTACGATTACATCAAGCTAGTGATGCCGGACTTTTGCGCTGGCAGGACGAGAAAGAGCATAGGAGCAATTCACGGATTTGCGGCAGAATATTTCGGTGGACACTATACGTTGGTTGGTCTGGGTAAATCCGCCATGGTTCGTTGTGTAATCTCGAGATGATTTATTCCGTTCATACACGTGCTTTCGGATTTCCTCGCCTCCGAGCGTTTGTTTCCAAGATACGGATAGTAAGTAAGTCAACGTGTGCCTTGCTCCTACCTCATTGGTTCGATACATCATGGCAGGCATCATCCTAAACTAAGTCTTAAAGCGTTCATTCTCAGCTCTAGTCTAACCCTGCTCGCTAGACTATGAATTTTCCTGGTCTATGGAGTTGGGTACGAGCTCTCGCCAGCTGAGGCTATCTCACCCATGGCAGGAGGTGGGAAAAACTGTCGTAAAGGACTGCTATTGGTGCATTGCTTCCCTATCAATATTCCTTATTATATGGGTCGTCCTCTTGTGTAAATTCACGAACCCCATCGCGGTTGCCCAAGTCATGTGTAGACTGGAAGACAGTGTTGGCCATGAGAACCCATGACGAATCAGCTGTAGTGAGACAACCACTGTAGCCTTGGTGCTCAAGTCATTTTTAATGAACATGCATGAATACTCTTGACTTTAACCTTTATATTCACATCGTTTCTCCATGCTACAGAAGGCTCACATGAATATACTGGGAATCGTCTGGCTGGCATCAAGTTATCATGGCTCTGGTCACTTCTGAAACTTTCAATATATACATTATGTATGTTGCTAGATCAAGCACTACTGGTGCAAATTAGAGATCAAATCCTCGACGTCAAATAATCACGGTCACCAAACGAGATGATGCAAAATGCGACGTGCCATTCTCTTATCCCTATTCACTTTCTCAACACTTCAATACGAAGTACCTTCCAGTCTATGCTCATCTCACACACAAGAGGGCAATATAGGGAAACAGGTACAGCCCTGAGCCAATTTCCATCTTGTGGAAGCTAACAGGTATGACAGCTAATTAGGGCTACCCCAGGACAGTGAGATCTGTATGGTGCCGGAACTCATGCCTCGCTAGAATGTATCCCCGTCCTCGCTAAAAATTCGATGATCTCATTGTTGTCTGAAGACCATCGCTTCATTTAACGACTACAGACATGCTCTGGGAAATATGAAGCGGGATGAACTGGAGGTGACAACATAATCCGTGATATTGATCGTCATCACACCTGCCAGTTCTTGTACGCCCTTCTACACACCCACCATAAATAGACATGACACCGCCACCAGATGACTCTCCAGTAGACGGGGCTGCAAGGCCGCTCCCATCGACCAGTCTCAGTCGATCAATCTGTTTGATCTGCAAGGAGAGCAACGATATTGAAAATATCAGAAAACTACATCAAGTCCATGAGCTTTGTATAACTTGCCGCTCAACGAAATCCACGTATCGGATCATCACCTGACGTGCAGCCACTAATATTGTCCTCTCTGCTTGAAAGAGTGGCGGATCTCCCAATTGGGGTTAGCTCGAGAGAGGACTAATTATGGATGGAATTCCATATTCATGAACAAGGCATCGCAACTTTCTGTGGGCAGTACTGGTGTCGCACTTATTGCTATTGTAGGCAGACTATTAATGGACCTATCTGCTTGAATTCCTGTGAACATGCCTCGACCCCGGATCTCCAAGCGGTTCTTTCCTATTGCCATTAGTACCAGATCTAGTAACGGAAAGACTAACCGTCTTACCAATGGGTCTTGAAAGACTGTTTTGGAAACAAAGACAACTTCGATTGGTCTTGGGCGAGGTCAAGCGAAGCTCGAAGGAAATCGAGGAACATCCTGAGAGCACTGGCTCCTCCATTGAAAATCTCAGAACCAGGTCAGACTGGGAAGTAAACTGGAACGGGGTTGAATCGCTGCGGAAAGCATTGTTGAGATCCCCGCTGAGTGATTCCACCGTAATCGACCTATCTCGACGGATTGAACACGCGGAGCAAGTCAGCAGTACGGAAAGGGATGTAAAATGAGCCTCTACTCACAGGCACATACAGGAGGTGGAAAGAGATTCGAGGGGAAGGGAAGAAGACTTGGAAGAGGCGACACAAGAGGCGAGATATGGCAAAAAAGAAGCGGAAGAAATGTGCAGCTTATGAAAGAAAGCAAACGGCGGGCGGATGAAGACATACAGGCAACCGGAAAAACTGATGGAGCCACGAGAGCTTGAATACTCTGCAAAGCTAACAGGCAGCTATTTCCAGTGAAATTCCTTCCAAACTCATCATCAATCCAAGGGAGGCCTGGTCTTTCACCGGCACGTGTGCACTGGGGGGAGTTGAGCCCCATTTAGGCCGCGGTGACACCTTTCAAGGGTTCAACCCGGACATTCTCAATGGGAGACGTCATATTCCAACTACGACTCACTGCCACTTTCTGTGTCCGAAAGTTTGCAAAGTGTTCCATCTATGGTGCGACACGCTTAAACATGAATTCTCTGTTTGAAGCCGCAAACGTGAAATATTTATCGTAGTGCAACGTTATATCCATAGCAATGGGTCTAGGAAAGGGGTCCTGAGGGTTTCAAGTGCTCTAGTTATCTGCTAAATATCGGCTGCGGACTGGTCCCAGAGAAACCGGAGTCGTCTTGAAACTATGAGGCACTCCGGGGAACCAAGAGCACGAACACAAGCGAGAGTCCTTCGGCGCCCATAGCCAGGATTTGCCTGTTGGCAGTCATGGCTCATTGCTCTCAGTTACGACTGATCGGTGGCAGTCTTGCAGACGACACCGACTCTGGGTTGGGAGCTATGACGATGCAACAAGATTTGCTGTACCGATAACTCAAATAACTCGGAAACAGAAGCAGTTGTAATCAGTCTCGAAGCTACTTTTTTCTTTTTTTTAGCAAACGTGTCCTCTTAGCATCGACTTGATCCCACTTCACGGAAGTTTGGCGGAAATGGCGCTGGGATTGTCAACACCAAGGGGACAGCATTCTGCTCACTGATGTTTCCTCGATAGACGAAAGGTGGAGCTGTAAAACCACCCAGTACACTCTCACGGAGCCGGTTTGAAACCTTACCGAGTAATGACGTGTTGTGTTTCCTAAACCAATGAGTTGAACACCACGCCCGAGTGTAGCAGACTCTTTTTCAATCGATGTACTATTAGAGCACGGGCAATAACACAGTTTTACCTCCTCTTTAGTAGTAGGCACACGCCGGTATCACTATCCAACGGCAGCCTGCTGCGCAAGATCACAGCTCTTGTCGTCGCAAGACCAGATTGGTACAACTCTTATATCACTAATCATTGCTTGATTGAGCGGAAAGCCATTCATACTTCTGCACAGCTCATCGCGGCTCGCAAGCCTTGCAACTATTTGCGCTTGCACCTCTTGGGACGAGAAGTGAACAGGACTCGATCGAATTCGTCTACCTGCACTGCAGGATATCAGTGCCCAGTACTGTACGCATAGCTAGACTAGAAAGCTACCAATAGCTTTGCAGAAATTACTCAGGACGCGAAGTATGTAATTAAGTAAAGCCGACCTGGCTTCCTCAGGCCAGATTCAGTCAGTATCTCACCCCAACCCGCTTTATTTGGTTGGTTCCTTCCTTCCCTCACAACAAATTTAGCAGTGTTGCACCAGTAGATCTCGAAGAGCTCTTAATCACATGCCAGTCTGCAGTCAACATTCACCCTACCGCAGCCCCATTCTGTGCAAGTTACGCACGATACTTTGTTCTCGCAGCCCGCCAACAATATTTAATCATTTCAACACGACCACGTGCATTTATTTGACCACTCCACAAGCTAGTAGCACCAGCAAGAAGACGACAACGACTACACAGGACTGGATACTTTCCCCAATCTTCGTGAGTTCATTGAGTCGTCGTTCAACTGCTTTCTCCTCTCTTCTCATCACCATTATTATCCTTGCATGAATGCTACCACACTGTGTACTACTTTGCCGTGCATCGAACAGGGAAGCGATCAGTGTAGCTAACACGAAGCGTGGCAAGACAATCTCATGAGCCATGGAGCGAAATACTCCACCACCACCGACAGAAGGCGCGACAGTAGACGACATGGCAAATTCACTTTCGTGTGTCAGCCTACAGAGAGAGCGGTGTGAATTATGCCAACAGTCCGACGAAGTCAAGAATCTGGTCAAATTTGACTACACCGATGTACCGGTATACTATCATGACGCATGCATGGAGGGTTTTTCGAATAAACATCATGAAGAATGTGAGATTTGCATCATATGTCGCGAGAGTGTTCCTCTGCACGGTCTCGTCAAACTTTCTTGTGGCCACCATTATCACCCCGTCTGCTTGAGCGAGTGGTGGTCGAGCAGAGACCCGTTGACTGAATTTCAACAAACACTTGCTGTATGGCAGGAAAATCCTCATCAACACCCCAATCCCCTGAATGCTATTCTTCAAAGATACCCTATTCTTGAACGCTCCCTGAAATGTTGCTACTGCTCGAGAACTGTTACGGGTTTCACGTGCCTGAGCAGTTGTGGAGAACCAAAACCACACGGCGCATCCTGGACAATCAGTCGACAGGATTACCAGCGCAAACTCGATGAAGCCGACAAGTTCGCCCATGAACCCCCATCCAATCGGAGATGCAAGGAATGCACGAAAAAGCGGAAACGCGACATCATTAGTGTCCTTTGTTTGCCATGGAAGACGCACTGGAAGCCACTTACGATACGGACGCTACTTTCGCTCAGTGAACAGCAAGATTACGACAGCGTAACATGGTTGTCGAACGTGCCCAAACGACCGGGCGAGTGGGTTCGGCACAATCTTGCCACTTCCAGCACGGGCAACCGTGCTCCTCCTGCTATCATCACTTTCGCGATTGCAATTGACAAATGCTGGTTTCGAACTGCTCTCACTCACCCAGGCACGATGAGAGATTTCTTCACTTTGCCTATTCCGGAGCTTGAAGAATCAGCGGTGAAGCTGACTCGCCTGCTTTTCAGCATCGAACAAAAGCTCTTCCAGTACACGCACATCATGCACGTCGTGAACGAGAAAGTAGATTGCGTGGAAAAAGCTGAAATATATCTGAGAAATACGGATCCCATTGAAGAACAACACACAATCAAGACACTCTGGGAGACGGTACAGCAGGAGGTCATGATGTTGCAAGCGAAACTACACGTATGGAAGCGGGAACAAACTGCCGATAGGCCCACCTCGTTCCGATGGGTCAGTCTTGCGGAACCAGTCCAGCCGATGGATTGGACTTTCGGCTAGGTCGAAAAAGACGGAAGGAAGGGCGAGTCTTAACCGGCTTAGTAGGGAAACAACAGTGATTCTGCTACGGTGATCGACCCCGGTGGTCGGGTTGATGTGCGGCTCTTGTCCTATCAGGGATTTCATGAAGCTGGCGTTAGGGTTAGGGTTAGGGTCGGGGTTACTGTCAGGGCTTTCCTCTCACATATGATGGTCAGTCGTGGCGAGCATCAAGGGGGAGGAAAAATTGGCATGTTCGGACCACAAAACTAGGGCAAAGGCGCTGGGATTTTAACATGAGGATACCCTTCATAATGGGAAGCTGGCATACCAGCGATGTATCTGGAGGAGTTACTGGTTATGCTTTACAAGTTGCTACTGCAATTAAATTTTGGTGTTCATGAGCAATGTATTTTTTTTTTTGGTGTCGATATTGTCCTCGGAATTTGGCACGTTCTATGCCGTTCTTTCAACCAGACATTTGTACTTTGATAGCATGAGAAATACCGACTTCTGTCTCGCGGATCAAGTATTTGTTCAGAGTATGAAACAGAAACCCTCCAAATTTGCCGTTCTACCGGTATTGGTAAGATCCGGATTAGAAGACGATATTTTTCATTCTTTTTTTATCCAAGCCATGGTTCAGATAGAGGAGGGCGTAAACTTGCGAAGAAACCACCCCTTTGCGTTCCGACGTTTACCATGCTGAGGGATAGCATGGTTTCCTATCTTGTGATCCCTACGGTAGTAGCGCGTACAGTAGCTCAACAAGGGGTTAACGACATATGCTGCATCGGGAGATGCCGCATCGACCATCGGCAGCAAGCCGCTTCTGGTCGCAGCGTCAAACGAACAGCCATCCACTCAGCACGAACCCTTTTTTTTCTGGAGACTTCCCATCTTCACCGAACTCACTTTTCTCGGAACGCACGTATTATTGACATTGTTAGATCCATTCGATCTATCCATCGTCAACCACTTGGTTAATCTCCTGCGTAGAGCAATCGTGACACCCATCAGCAGAAAACATCGAATTGGGCGCGGCCCGACTCTGATTTCACCACGCTACTAATTGTTATTTTTTTTTCCTCAGCCATGGCGGCTCCGTCCGATGAGTTGACTGTCACATATGAGCAGCTGGCTGATCTCGAGAAGGATTTCGAATTAGCTGAGGCGGAAATCAGTAAGACGCGTCCTAATTGAGATTGAAACTTCTAGAGTGTGGGACCTGAATGCTAACCAGTCTATGCAGTCCGACATCAGCACGCGCTCACCAAGGAGTTGTATAAGAAGCGCCAAGAGACCGTCTCAAAGATTCCCTATTTCTGGCGTTTAGTATTGGAGCAGGCCCCGCCGGATGTGGACCAGTACATCCAACCCGCAGATGCGGCCGTCCTTTTGAACCATCTAACATCGTTCTCCGTCTCACGATTTGAGATCGAGGACAACAAAGATGGCCAAGGTGATCCGCGCAGCTTGGCGATCAAACTCGAGTTCTCCGAGAACGACCATTTTGATGATCGAATGCTCGAAAAGAAATTCTGGCATCGTCATCGGCCAGGTTGGTCTGGTCTGGTCAGCGAGCCCGTTCCCATCAGATGGAAACAAGGCAAGGACCTCACGGCGGGACTGCTGGACTTGGTCATGAAAGTCTGGAGCCAAGACCAGAAGTGGATCAAGTCAGCCAACGGCAGTAATAACAGTAGTAAAAAGAAGAAGGTGCCCTTGAAGCCCGATCAATACACCCCGGAACAGAAGGCGCTCGCCCAAAAGATCGAGGCCACGGGCATCAGTGGCGCCAGCTTTTTCTCTTGGTTCGGGTTCCGTGGCATGAATGTTTCTGCAGAAGAAAACAAAGTTGAGATCGAGCGGCGGAATGAGAGACGGCGTCTCAAGGCTGAGGGGAAAATGCCCGCCGACGAGGATGAGAATGAAGAGGACGATGACGACGAGGATGATCCGCTTGCCTTAGAGATATTCCCTGATGGAGACGAGTTGGCTACGGCGTTTAGCGAGGATCTGTGGCCTGATGCGATCAAGTACTTTAGTAAGTATCACCTGCGTACTTTGAACTATGCCGCATGAGTTAACACATCGTAGCACAAGCGCAGGAGCAGGATGCTCCAAGCGACGGCGATTTTGAAGAGCTGGAAGATGAACTGGATGCCGAAGATGACGGGGAAGACGATGCCTCGGACGAGCCTCCGGCTAAGAAGCGGAAAGCTACCTGAGAGAATCTGATAGGCAAAGATAAAGAAATGACGATGATAATTTAAAATATTTGTAGGAGTCATCCCGGCTTTTTGCTAAGAACATTGGTGGCTCTCATCCAAGATACCCCTCACTGGCTCGCGGCTCGCGGCTCGCTCAAACAACCTGACGTTATGATTCGGTGCCCAAGACTCTAGGACATTTCGTTTTCTCCATGGCTTCCAGCATGACACACTCGTGACATATACCGATCGATGATCTCTTCAGCGATCCATTTCTTTCCCATGATATCTGCCCCGCGGTGTTCCATCCGTGACGAATACCTTGGAATCCCACAAGACTGAATCCTCCCTAAATTAGAAAATGCCTTTTCAATCCACCTCGACCCCTTCGCAGTCTTAGTCTACTCCTCAAGTCAAAAAGTTGGGTCCGAGTGACTTACCTTCTGGATCTCTGGATTGTCTTTCGACAGCGCCTCTCCGTCTTCCATAGCAGACTTAACTTCCAATTCCGACATTAAGGTAAAACTTGGTTTCTTGAACAAAAGGCGGTTGGTTCCTACTTTCCACCGCAAAGCATTGCCGAATTATCTCGGGCCCAAAAGCGCGTGGCTAAGTATTCATTCCAGGGAGTATAGATGCAGATTAGCTAGACATGGAAAATAAAGCTTTCTCGTAATGATCGTTAAGTTATGATTGTTTCAAAAGCTCATTTCTGGCGAAGGATTACGATATCGGTAAAGTCCCGCGTAATCTCAGTCCATCCCCGGTGAGTTTTCTCCTTTCTGCCCTGTCTTCTGCACCGTCAGCCCAACGAATACCACTCACCAGTATTCGGAACGATGTGTAGTTAATGGGTCCCTTGAATACGTACTATAATTCCATTTACATTTCTTACATTCCATCCGTTTGTCGGTCAATTATGAGTAGCGGACCACGAGGTTTTTGACTGTTTGGGGGGGGGGGGGGGGGTACAGTACCGTACCCCCAGTGAAACGACCCTCTAGTGAAACAGCAAAACCAAAGACGCCTTTACCAAAAGGCTCTGTCGCAATAATCATAACAAGTCAACCACACTAGCTATAGTAAAGATAAGAACTGGATAAAATTTTATATAGTCTAACTAAGCATTCTAACCACTCTTTAGGCCTCGAACCATTGCCCTTGAGCGGGTGCCTCCAGTGGGTTGGACGGGCTTGCTGTCAGATCCTGGAACACTGCCATTTGGTCCCACATTCAACTGCATCTCCGCCCAGTACCTAACAATAGTTTTAGAAACGATCCACTTTCTAACTGCTTGAGGGAGTGTGAAGTCACTGTTTTTCATTTATTTATTTTTTATTGTATTTACTCTTGACTAGCGGTACCAGTCCCTTGTCTATGTACCTCTACGTATCAATGAGAAAGGAAAAACATTTTAATGTGCCAAAACCTCTCCAGTACGGCCTCTTGGTGGCTGCGGTCCTTTAGACTACGTATACAAACCCGTAACTCTGCGACTCCGGGCGGCGCGCTTGTAGAGGGCGCGTGTGAAGTCACTGTTAAAGATATAGAAATGATACTCTGCCCTTTGTTCTTCCATTCATTCATATTTGCAAAGCACTGAGATGGTAGAATGTGCGATAAAAAAGAACGATGAAAATGAGACTGTTCAAGGGCTGCAACTCAAGCATGTTTAATTTCACAGGGCAGTACCTAACAGATAACTCTGACATTATGCTCCACAGGAAAAGCACCAAGCAAGTGCATGGGTCCAAGATTAATTGAGCAGAATCAACATGTCGCTTTTCGGATCCAACGCAAAAAGCCTCTGCCAATGAACAGCTGAACACTGGGCTTTCTATCAAGAGAAAAGTTAGGACTAGGGGACATGATCTATAGTGGATTTGAGGAGATGGAAAAGGTAGTGTTTTGGTGGTGGTCCTTTCGGTTTTGTTGTTTCACTAGGGGGTACGATAGTGTAAACCCTTGCCATGCCTGTCTGTACAACTCGTGCCTACCACAGTATTTGCATCAAAATGATTTGGGTACGTTGAACGAGACTACTTCAAAGCTACGGGTTCCGCGTTTAGTTATCCAAGAATAGTCGAAACATAGATGAAATTCCAACAATTGAAGTGTGCTTTTATGGGACACATAACTGCACATCGTTCTGAATATCTATGGTTGACTGAGATTAGGCGTACAGGACTTGACGGAGCGTTCCGCTCCAGCGTTTGTCCGCCAGACCTTGCCGTGTCCGCTAGCATGGCTACAGCAATTGCGGGCCGCTGCCTCTCGGCCCGAGTGGGCCGCCTGGAGATCCGCGCGGTCGATGCCAGGATGCATCAGACGACAGCAAGCCAAATCCTTTCGAGCAGTGATGCTTTCGCTCTGCTATTCTTGGCCTTTGACAGCTACACAGTAGCCCAGCACAGGAAGAGGTCATACTAGGAGCTAGTTCTTACATAAAGCGATCCTATCGTGTTAAGTCCAAACGGATAGATTAGTTGTCAGTCAAAGAAAAGAGGACTATCTAGCTATCACAGTTAGTAATATTATGTGTGGTGATTGAGGGGTTCTAGAATTCACGGCGGGACCCCAGACAGAGCGATCTCAGCAAGAATCGGGACACGGCACCAGCCCGCGCGGTTCGTCTTGCCGAAGCAGCGTATCAAAGCGAGGACGTTGTTCAATCGTTACAACAACGAAGTACACAGAGCCACAGAAATAGAAGTACAACGCTTGAATTCGTCTAACATGCGATTTTCTGGCTTTCTGCAAAGACATTTCACTCCGGTGCTGTTGCATAGACAGCGAGACTTCGGATACACAGCGAGACTTCGGCTCAAGACTGGCAAAGGCTGATGCACGTTGATGTGGTTGTGCGCGCTGCTGGAGCACGGATTCGTAGAAATCGGACAGTCAGGCAAAAAGAGCCTGTGAGCTGCTCATGCCGGTAAGTATTTTCCGCGGTAGAGCTGCATCTAAACATTCCGAACTGGTGTGATCATGTAGGTAAGCATTTCAGATGTGCTACACAGGAGATGCAGATTCGACTCGAACTCTAGTTTCCAGCATTGTGGTTACTGTGTATCCTTCTACCTGGATTTGAAAATCGAGGATTTTCTCCCTAACTATGGTTGACTACAGCAACGTACGGAAAAAGAAACCAGGCGGAACTACCTCATACTTTTCACAGTACGAAGTACACTGGCATCCTATTGTTTTGAGATGCATAACTTCAGAGCGTATACTACGCAGATTTCAAATACTCGCAAGTCAGATTCACGTGACAGAAGAGGTTAAGATGCTGTGGCTATTTTCTATTCAAAATTGAACGAGCTGTTGCTGGTCATTGCTCGTCAAAACAAACCTACTCCCGACTCTGGCACTCGGAGAAGTGTCCGATTTCTAAATCCATGCTCCAGCCTTGTCAGGTATTGGGGGATTCTTGTGGGTGACCAATACCAACACTGATTGGCTACTTCTTTGGATGCGCGACCTAGGCCGCTTTGGACAATGCCTAATCGAGGTGCAACTTCTTATGCCCGCCACCATAAGGTGCCTCCTAGCACTGCATTTGGTTCCCATCGATCCTTGAGAAAGTCACTAATTCTAACGGTACCGTTGCAGCTCAAGGAAGCCTGTCGGGCAAGCCGGGCGAAGCGCACCCGCCGCTGCTGCAGGTAATAGGCCATTTACGAGCAAGGAAGCGCTGTTCCTCTACTGTGAGATGCCCCCGGTCATAGAAGAGTAATATTACGTCCTGAAGACATGGAATAGAGTTGGTTCCTCGTTCTTCTGTCCCAAGTGTCCTCGAAACACCATATATTAGAGTTGTGATGTTCTCTTGACTGACTATCAGTACGACTTCACGTCCGTTTGGTATACTATCTTGCCTCTAAACTATCCTTTCTGGCTCCCAGAGCGGCCCTGGCCTCCGATTCAATTAATCACGTCGTACGGTATCTGGATTCCCTCCGAGTTCTCCATGAACGTGCGCCTTACCGTACTTTGTGTGCGGCATCGTGCTCCCGTCAGATCCGCTTTGAGTCTCCTCTAATTCTGGCCTTATCTCAGTTGGGCACCCATGCCTACCTTCATTCCCACTGGTACATCTTCTTTTGGGTGTACTCAGTAAAAAGAGGTCTGAGCAAAGGGAATAAGTCTAGGTCAGAGTTATTGAGTAATCCCAATCCTAGAAATCCAGCAATCATCAGGATCAGGGCACGAGCTATTTTGTCTCTTTGACTACTCCTCAGATCAGACCCGTAAACATAGAAGAGCGGGTGATATGGAGGGGATTTATCACCGTGACATCGAGTACATTCGACGAAGTCAGCCACTCTTGGCGAATGTGTTGCGCGAAATCCTGGATGGGCAGAGGAAGATCATGGCCAATCAGAAGAGACTAGACGAGTCAATGAAAGAGATGGCGAAGCAGCAAGAGGAGTTAATGGGCCTCCTTGTGCGACTTGTTCAGCGAGACAGCATGTCCAACATTATGCAACACAGTCTCTCCGAGCCCTTCTCGCAAGCTTTCCGACTATCTCAGCCCCCAACGGCGGGCGCAGCCGAGACCTCTTCATCCTCATCCTCTCCATTCCTTCCTCTTACGCCCCGCGAAAACCCGACTCCTCCTTGGCCAACAGGCCGCTCGTCGGTGGCTCCTCCCCCCCAAAACACGCCTGTCGACCCAGGTCCTCGGTCAGCAGAGCCAAGCAGTAAAGCGGCGCAAAAGTCTCCAGAGATGGGAGGGTTTGGTTTCATGGGATTTGGGGTTGGTGATGAGGAAGTTGAACAGTTATGGCGGAGGAAAAGCAAAAGATGTAGGGAAGGAAGTGACACAGAGGGCAATGAGCCCGGACAGCGGAGAAAGGCGATGAGAAGCGACGTGGTGTGTTGATTACCAGGGCTATTTGGGGCATTTAAGGCAGTTTGCGATTATGCAAATGGGTTTGGGTTACTGGAATGTCAGTCAATTCTTTCACTTGTATGCTTCTTCACATATCCACACAATTCATAGAGGCATACGGCGGCAAAAGTGCCCAATTCTGTAATGTAGTACGAAGTAGTTCTCTATGGAACAAGTGCATACTAGCTGGTTGGTGTCTTGTACACCTTCGGATGAGCCCTTGATGAGTGGTTTATCTTCCCGCCAGATGATTAGACCAAAGATGCTGAATAGCTCCTTTGTAGCGATTCATGTCCGATTCCGATCGCGGTGGATTAATGACCCTGGAATTTTTCTGATTTGCCTGTGCATAGAAATCAAAAGCGTCGGGTTCACGAGGTCTCAAGGAGTACTAGGTTATTTGTAATTCCAGCAGTTGGAGCACCAAGAATTTCGGAGGGTTGTGTCATTCTGCATGAACGATCAACGGTCCTGCATTCCAATACTGGCTGCCAAGGGTCGCGAGTTTGTACATGATGAGACAGGTAGAGCATTAACCCACGTTGCGTAGCAGCTAATAAAAGCCACTACAACAAGATGCGAGGCATGAAGTTCGAAACGTCTCTTCGAAGATCGAAAAACAAATACAGGGTTGCAGTGCCAACAGTCTGGCTAAATTGCATCGAGCGCAGTCACACGGGTTTCATACCTCCATGGCCCCGAAGCTATCCCCGTTAAATGTACCTCCCACCGCGTTTCAAGGCAATTAGTACTCGGGGCACTTTCAGAAAAATGATGGAGATGTGAAGGCATTAACTTCAGAGTCGAGCGTAGAGGTGAATAAAGATGGCAGCGAAACGAAGCTGGTATTCGCGGCATTGCATCCTCTGGTAATTATTAAGTGGTGAAGTGGGGAGGGGCCAAAAGGGCCGGCACTGTACATGTATGGGTGGTCTGGAGGTTCAGTTCCGGTCAGCAGAATTTGCGATGTCATCGGTGCAGACGAGGAAGGGTCATCTCTTAGGATGTTCACTTGTACTTCCTGGTCTGGGCTTCGAGTATGGCTTCGCGTGAGATACTTGACGAACTGGAAGCGTACTGTGTACCGGTCGTTTCTTTCACCTTCTATTTTACCACGGCTTTGTCAAACGGCTTCCCAGCTTTGCATTTATTAGCCTTAGTTACCGTTACCGTTCCCGTTACTGAACGGAAGTCATCGAACAGATTTTGTTGGTTCGGTATCAAATAGGACCGTTGGGCCTTCCACTGTTAAGTGATGGTTTCTTGGCGAGAAGAAGTTAGAAGAACAACCGGGCGCCTCGCAAACCGTCGATATGGGTCGTGGGCTCGGTCAAGAGTTCGTACAGCAGAGCGACAACACGGATGGGATTCTCATCTGTTCAAAGTAGCAAGACGCGTAAGGTGCCTGTTCCGGTACTTAGTCCTGTATTGGCTGAGTCGTGCGTGGCTTCTCTACGGGAGAAGACGTTTTCCGCACCGCCGAGTCATGCTTGCGGCTGCTTGGTACACAGCGCAACAGTGTCTACAAAACCGTGGACATGGGCAGTGCTCACGAGTTCGCAGGCTCACAATCTTTGTGTGGAGGACCGTTTTCAAAAATTGCCAGCAAGGACATGCGCGGACTCGTATATTTCGTCAATCTTCGAGGCAGTACCGAGAATACGGCACACGTAACCGTATATTAATGACTGTAACGAAAACAAGTCTTCATGCGTTTCAATAGGCTCCCCAGGAAAAATTGGGGACGACCATGGACTGCTTGAAAGCATCCCCTGGGCTGTGAGAAAACGCGAGAAAAACTGAATCATGGGTATAGTACTTACTCACAACCTGGTTCGCTGCTATCCTCGCTTAGGCGAAAGGTATTATACATACTGTAATAGCGTTTACTCAAAGTCTAGGGCATATAAGAGCATTGAAACTTCTCAGAATGTGCCCTGAGATGCTGATATGCCAGATACGCTATACATCAGTCACTCTTTGAGACTTCTATGGTTGCCCTCTTGTGATCAAGATATTATTTTTCCATTCTGATAGTATCAAAACAAGAATCATACATTCGTTAATCAGTCGCGATGCGCTTCTCTTGGGGTTTATTCATTGGACTGACCGTTCAAGCGAAAGCCACGACGCTGACCGAGCTCTGTAGCGTGGCCAACATCCAGGCGGCCCTGCCGGCGAATGGCACAATCGACGGTGTCTATTTACTTCCGTTTACCGTCACAGCAAGTGCTGTGTATAATGCATCGATTAGTGCCTCGTTGAAAAAACGCCAATCAACGAGCTCCTCAACATCGACAACCTATAGCTATTGTAACGTTACAGCGACGTACACACATGGAAACGATTCTGTCGTGGTTTGGTACGGATTTCCGGCCCCAGCAGACTTTCAAAAGCGGTTTTATGTAGGGGGCGGCGGCGGGTACAGTCTCCTTGCGGACGTGACGGGTGGATTGGAGTATGGCGCCGTCTCAGGTAGTACCGATGCCGGATATGATGCTTTCACCTACAGTCTGGACGAGGTCGTTTTGAAAGATGATTTGTCAATCAACTGGCAGAACGTGCGCATGGTGAGTATGGACAAGATTGGGAAAGCAGGGTGAGGTGCGGGGATTGAGCTCTTTGATAACTAGACTAATAGACTGTGAGCAGTTCTCATATCAAGCTTTGGGCGAGATGGCCATGATTGGAAAGGCGATGACCAAAAGTCTTTATGGTGTTACGGATAAGGTATACACCTACTTCTCTGGGTGCTCCGACGGCGGCAGAGAAGGCATGTCTCAAGTCCAGAATTACCCCCAGGTGTACGATGCTGTGGCGGCGGGCGCACCGGCTTTCCGCCAGGGACAGCAGCAGGTGGTTAGTAAACATTCCTTGCTTCGCTGTCAATGGTTGCGGTAACAGGACACATATTCTGACGTTGCGGACAGCTTCATGTCTTCTCGAGCACAGTTGAATACACTCTCGGGTATTACCCACCAACCTGTGCTTTGGACAAGATTGTGAACTTGACCATTGCGGCCTGCGATCCGCTCGATGGTCGCACGGATGGTGTGATTTCACGCACCGACTTATGCATGCAGAAGTTCAAGCTTAACTCGACCATTGGCGAGCCGTATAGCTGCTCGGCTTCAAACAGTTCGTCACTTGGCTATGGCTTCAGCAAGCGAGGCACCCACTCTTTGACCAAGAGGGCGACCACTGGATCGACAACCAGCTACATACCTGCTCAGAACGGTTCAGTAACGGCTCAAGATGTCGAGGTTGCGCAGACCATTTACGACGGCGTTTTCAACTCGGCAGGCCAGCGTGGATATCTTTCATGGCAAATCGGCTCCGACCTGGGAGATGCTGATCCGACATGGAACACGACTACTAAATCGGTAAGATACCTTTTTCACAGATATTCGATCGGTGTTTGCAAAGCCTCAGGGTCTAACCAATTGTACAGTGGACACTTTTCATACCCTCTACTGGCGGCGTGTTCGTAACCAAATTCCTCGAGCAGGTCAACCTCGACAATCTTGATAATTTGGATGGCGTGACATACGACACACTAGTGTCCTGGATGAACGAAGGCATGAACAAGTATTATGACACGTTGCAGACGACTAAACCTGACCTCTCCGCATTTAAGAACGCTGGCGCCAAATTATTGCACTATCATGGCGAGTCAGACCCCAGCGTCCCGTCTGCGTCCAGCGTGCACTACTATGACTCGGTGCGCACCATCATGTATCCCAACCAGCCGTACAACGAGAGCGTGGCTTCGATGGGTAGCTGGTACCGGTTCTTCCAGATTCCTGGCGCTGCCCACTGTGGCACGAATTCGCTGCAGCCGGGACCCTACCCGAGCGACATCATCGGCACCCTGATCACTTGGGCTGAGAACAACGTTGAGCCCGTCAGGCTCAACGCTACTGTTACCACAGGAAGCAACTACAGCGGAGAAATTCAAATGCTGTGCCCCTGGCCGCTGCGTCCTTACTGGCCCGACAACAGCTCCACGTTCGTGTGCAACTATGATCAGACATCTATTGACAGCTTCACATACACCTTCGATGCTTACAACGAGACCGTGTATTAGTCAGTGATGCCGTGTAGGGATAGTGCGAAGCGACCAACGGGTGGACATCGAGGAGAGATTTTTACCTGCTACTCGCTTCGCCCGAAACATTTTGACAATGTACCGCTAAGTTTACTTTCCCATTGACTATTCACCAGTTGGTGAGGAAGTAATCACTCGCAGCGGCAAATTATCAAAGTATCCCGGGCGGGGTAAGTAGATTTAGTCTCGCTTTTTTTGGTTGGATGATGGATGATCATATGGCGATCTCCGCGGTTGAAAACACCATATGTAGTTTAGCAGTTCGGGCCGTGTACCTTAGCCTTCAAGTACGACTCTGAACGAGTATTCTGAAGATTTATTTTTATCTGCCTAGATTCTGGAGCAATCTGGGTTCTAGGAATATTTGACTCTAATGAGAATCCATGAATGATCAATTTCATAGCTTATCTCACAACATAGAGAACCACCGAAAACACCTATTCCTTCATAAGGAAAAAGCACCCGCCCAGCAAGCTCATCGTGACCGCGGTTGTGAGGAAACCAGCCGCAACCCTATCTCCCTCCGTGATGGGGGGAAGCATACGCATTTTGCCCTCCATATCCGCACCCGCGTTTGGATTCCCTACACTCGTGCCACCGGTGCTCGCCGTGAGTGGTGCTCCCTGTGCTTCTTCGGTCTGCTTAATCAGATTGTACATCATGAGAGCCATGCCCGTCTGCTGCTCACCAACGCCAACCATGCCGTCGAAACGAGTCTTGTTGGTGAGCGTAAAGCCACAGGCCGTGTTGGCGATCCCCTTGAAAGCGGGTGGGTCCGGGTTACCACTGCATTGCTGGGCAGCAGCGTTGGCTGATGCCATGAGCAAGGGCTTGATCGTCTTGTAGGTGAAGGGCGCCATTTTCATGGTGCCGGCGAGCCAACGCGTGTAATATGCCTTGAAAGATTGCTGGTCGTTGTCGCACATTCCATATTGCTCACACGGCCGCTCGATCATTAGCCCGTTATCGAAATGATAATTGACCGTCTCATTAAGAAGACCCCGCACACGATCTCCCCACGCTGTAGTGCCGTTTGTGTGATTGTACATAACCGCCGCGCTATGAAGAAAGATTCCTGCGTTATATGTCCATTGCGCTTTGTCGAGTGCGGTGCAATTCTGGTCGACAAGCGCGCCGTCGAAAACCTCGAAGTTTGGTGAGATGAACCCAGCGCCCGTGGTCCAGTCCCAGATTTTCTCCGCCCAATCCGCATAAGTCTGGTTGCCTGTGTATCTTGCCAGTCGCGCCGCGATATTAAAGAAGCACCCATTGGATATAGCGTTTTTGTAGTTGTACCCATTATTAAATGTAAAGATCTGCCACCGCAGACCACCGTTACAAGTCTGTGTATCCCAACGCGCTACCATCTCGTTGAAGACTGCCTGAGTGAGCGCCAACCATTGTGGTTGATCCGGAGGAGGGTTGGGAAAGCCGTTCTCGGCGGCCGACATGGCTGCCATAGCCCAGAAACCTTGATCGTCATTTCCTTCCGTTCTTGTTTGATTCATGGGCATGAAGTCTTTGTCCTCTCCCGCCTGATGCACTAGAGCCTGTTGCGTCACATTGTTGTACGTTGTGTCATTCGTCAGAAACCAGTAGTCAACCATGGACCCAAACATCGCCCCCGCCTCCCACCAAAAGTAAGGGTCGGGCAAATTGCCCGGCACATCACCCGTGTTGTTGCCGGTGTAGTATTTCATCAAGCCATATGCCAGTGTGCTCGCCGCTTCCTTGACGGAATTGTCATCGTTTAGGTTGACTTTAATACCGGCTCCAGATCCGACTAGGAGAGCAACGACTGCCCCCACCCCGCCCAGGATCGAATTCGGTCTCATGATAAGAATGTTAAGAATAATATACTAAGAATCGAATGAATGGCATTTTAATCCGGCTCAACCGGTATGTGGCCGACCAGGGCTCCAATTACAAAAAGATGATGAAAACCTGCATCTCAATAACTAGAGATTAGGTATTAGAACGTAAGTCCGAGAGATCGCTGATTTGATCGATGGTTTCTCGTGGGACACTATAGATGATCGTTAGTCATTGAGGGGTGAGTGGCAAAATCGGGGAATACATTTTGACAATGAGGTGATCCGGCAAGTATGCCAGGCAAACTCACCAGGCTCAGAGTTTAAATGGTCGATAGGCGCGAGAGGGAAGATAGTCGATCCTCACCTGCTTGGTGATCGTTAAAACGCCTTCGAACAGGCTGCTCAGCTATTTCACAGGCTCATGTGAGAAGGAGAGCCATTGTGACGAAGATAGAGGCATGTCGTTAGACACCCGCAGCCACTGATAAAACGGATATGTGGATCGCAAGCCATCTGATGTGCATCTTGTAAGAAGGGATGAGGCTGTGCCAAAAAAAGGTACGCGGTAAGATGAAACTGAGCGAATTTAAACCCCTAGGATGATTGATCTGGGTTTGCGGAGAATTCATGTCACACTGACGGAACATACGTAGGTCGCGGCCCAGAATGTTGCCACCAATCACGATCAATTAGGCGATCTACATCGAGGAACCTCCAGATACCATACAGGGGTATGCTTCGGAACTGTCAGCTCCCAGCTGTGCATCAATCGTTGGATCTACACAACTAAGATAAATCGAACGAAAGCCTCCGATTCTGTTCGGTGAAGTTCTCACATATATTAAGCCGTCTTAGCGTCCACTAATCTGCTATTGCCTTGATAGGTTCCATTCTTCTAGTAGGAGGCAGCACCGATCCCGGCGACTCAAACTTCGCAAAGTCTGCTTCCGTGCTTCCTTATGCACCATGAAGTAAGCCAAAACTCTCAAGGAATTGAAACCCAGCAACGATGATGATCTGGGAATGGGTTTAAAGCTAGCAAGGTTCTCAGAACAACTCAGAGAAGATAGTCGATACGCTGGACTACATCTCTTCTATTTGTTTTCAACGTCGAGCTCTAACATTTGAGAGCTTCATACGTTGCAGTTTTCACTCTATCATTCCTCGTGGTTTCCTCGGTCCGCATTCACTTGGTGTCGGTTCAGCAGCTTTCCTTGGTCCAGATTCGGTCCCTTACTCTGGCCTGTGGTCGCTTCGGTTTGCTCTTTCTCCATATCTCTCCTTTCTTAACCTTATGATCATTTGTCCCTCCCTCTCCCCACTTTCTCTCAGGTTTTGGCCTTTGCTTGAAAGCGAAATGTTCTCATTGTTCGCTAGTAAATTTTACATCAGTCGTTTCGAAAGTCCGCGAATAGGCGCCGGTGATCTTCAATCAACAGGGGTATAGAGTTCTTGGCGCGATGGTTTCTGGAGAAACTGAACCCTCCCGAAGAATTTTCCTTAGGATAATGTTGAGGTTGCAGTCGTCTTTCCAGTCAAGATAGCCGGACTATTAGATGGAACGCTTTCCGGAATCCGAGTTTTCAGTCAAGCATCGACGTGCGATCCTGTCAAGCCTAGCGAGCTGCCCTGCTCATCCAAGTAGCCTTGCTTGCTTTAGCTAGTCTAGACGTATACTTAATTTTCACAAAGGATTAAGCGGGTTAACGGACGGGTTTGAAGCAATTATTCGCACTGTGCCCTTGCTCTTGGAATCCTTATGCCAGGCTCTTCCAACATCTTGTCCCCAAGCAGGTGGAGATATCGACTCAAGATTGGACTCCTTCGAGCTCGGACTTTCAAAGTCGATTCGTACTGCTTGCTTCATGCAAAATCCTACCTCTCCTTGCAGTTATAGGTTACGTGCTAGTGGCTCTTCGTTTAATCGCTCTGGTGGCCCTAAAGCAAATTCTCTGACAAGGCACAAACCGCTCAGCGTAATGGCTTCGGTATGATAGGAACGCGAGCGGGGTACGAGTTTCAAGTCTTAAGTAATCACTTGAAGATCCAGTTAATTCATGGGTTTAGTTACCAATGCCCGGCGTTCTCCAGCGCAGCACCCGAAGGCTCGGTTGCTAGCTTTACCGTATGACTTAGTGCAGAACTTCATCGTAGTCTTGATCAAACAAATTCATCCTGGTTGAGGCCTGAAAAAAACAGACCGTTTTAACGGTTGTACAGTCGCCACATGATCTTGCGTGCATTGCTGCATCTAACGACCGGATTCAGAGCGATTTCAGGGGTTGTGCTCAGACTTATGACCTGGGTTAGTTTTACTAAGTTGAAATCGACCCGGAGAATCATAATCTCCCAAAATAGAATTTGAATCGTGCGGCATTCCATACTGTACAGTATCGTCCTGCTAATAAAAACAGCAAGCCTTGTGTTCATCTTATCTTGTTCCGGATCATAAGCGAAGTCGCTGTAGTTATTTGTAAGAAGCTCTTGACATGACTTCATCTGTCATAGTGGGAGGTCAGGTACCCACCCACTGTGTGTTGAATTTTTGAATCTAGCACTACCGGTATTACTGTATTTCCCGTACCGTACCAGGAAGCTGCTGCTTTGCGTAACTGCTAAATATGAACTAGTTGTGATGCGTTTGCTCTCCCCACTGTCTTCGAATGTAAAGGCTGCGGGCAGACGCATGTGTATGTTCAATTAGGTATGGAGGCTATGTGAATCTCAACGAGCGTGGGAATAAGGCCGATTCAACATCACAGGATGCTCATGGTGTAAAAAAGGGGGGATGATGATCACAGGAATCGCCCGCACCACGAGGATATTGATAGGTGGATACTTGTATGTAGTGAGGTACCGATGCAATGGAAGCAGCGCAAGTTAAGGATTACGGTGGCATCCCCACACGCGCCACGCTCTGATTTGATGTTACAGTAGTGGAATCCACTCAACTGCACTGTGGTTCCTACAGCAGTCAACAACGAACGAACAGTGCCTGGATGGTTGAGAGGTGAAGAGCACGTTCCATCTTCGACTGTTGCAATGTGCTCCACTTCTATGGCAGCGTGACAGCGCAAGTCGGTTAAGGCAGTGTTTAGATTATTTCCCAGTTTGAGGTTTCGAAGTTAAGATCCATCTCACGATCGCCGGCCGACCGACCGACGGCATTGCCTTCGCTCAACTCGATAACTAAGCCTACCGGTCAAGCTGTTGTGCGCGTCGGGGCGGCCGATAGTTTTTCATCGCTTGTGTTCGTGCGTGCGTGCGTCCAGCCTGCTGCGTTCTTGGTTGTTCGTTCGCTGTTGTTTCGCGGGGCACTTGGGCATTTTGATACCGGATGCACCAGAGGACTTCAAGGAAACCAGCAGGCTTTTTTGACCTTACCAGTACGACCGTATCTTATTCTGAGCGCCAAACGTCAGCGCATGTATGACCGAACACTGAACACTGGACTCTGGACTCTGGACCAGACCACCGACACGGGCAACATCAGCGACCAGTTGTTGCTACATCCCATTGCTAGCCAAGTCTCCACAATCTCAACATAGAGTATTACCTGCTAGCTATCCGCCTCGCCTCTCCGCCTTGTTACCTCTCAACTGGTACATCCATCGTCCTCGCGCCAAAGTGAGCAAGGAAGTAAACACGTCATTCCTTCGTCACTGAGCTGGGCGTGTCGCGTAGAAGATCATTATCAAGATGAGGAAGCTCAGTCAACGAGTGGTAAGTGTCATCCTGAAGATTCCGACGAAAACCACGTGCTTCACGTCCATCATGTGTCCGTATTGTTCTAACTTTGGGGTCAAATAGCAACAACTGTCGCGAGGCAGGGGGGAAAGCAAGTCCTCAAAGAAGAATAAGGACTCGAAAGATGGAACTTCTTCGCCCTCTGGTGGCTCCCGCGAGACACAATCACCGAATGTAACACCTACCTCATCCACTACTACTCTAAATGACATCCGGAACAAGCCCTTACCACCAGGACAAGCGGGACAAGGTGCGGATCCTCACAATGCGAACTTCCAAGGTCAGGCCGCTCATGGAAGTTCAGCGGCCGGTAGCCAGGGCGGTGCTGTACCCGATCGATTTAGCAGTATGGGTTCGGCTCAACAATCCCCCAACGGGGCTACTACTCCCAACCGCCATGGCTCATTGCCTCCCACTGTGATTATCAGTCCCAGTGCGCCGGTATTATCTTCGTTTTTTCTTCTTTCGCTTTCATCTTTTTATAGATCTTACTCAGTGAATTTACG
>JAOYMO020430116.1:0-22437 GCA_025802455.2 Iodosphaeria phyllophila | reverse complement strand
CGCTTCGCGCTTTTCCGGCAGCATTTCCGCCAGGTAAGCCAGCCCCATCGCGGTTCGCCAGATCGGCAGCCGTGAGCCGACGTTGAGGCGCAACGAGACCGGGCTCATCGAACGGCAAATCCCAACTAACCCCCATCCCAGTGCTTCCGGCCTCGGTCTCGCAACCGCCGAAGGCTTCATCGCAAGCGGCGGCAACGTAGCCGTCCTGGACCTGAACCCCGGCCAGCACAATGGCACCACGAACCAAAGCGAAAGCGGAAGTCCAGAGGCGGCCCTGATCAAGCGGCTCGGAGGCCCTGCGCGCAGCCGCTTTTTCGCCTGCGACGTGGGCGATACGGAGAGCATTGCGGGCGCGGTCGCGGGCACGATGAAGTGGATTGGGGAGACGGGGCGCGCGCTGGCGGGGGTTGTTCCCGCTGCTGGAGTGGCAAGACCTGCCATGGTGAGTTCGGATTTTTTTTTACTCTCTGAGGGAGGGAGTTAGATGAGTGCCCAGGAAAGCTCAGGAGGGGCGACGCAACAACACAAATAAAAACACATACACAAAAGCGGAGTCATGAGCGCAACCACGATCCCAGCTGACCTCTCCCCCAGTTCCTCGACGCCCAAAAGTCCCCCCTCCCCCTCCCCTCCATCACCGACCTCCTCGACATCAACATCCGAGGGACGCTGGACCTCCTCCGCCAAACGCTCCCGCACCTGGCCTCCGCCCCACCCCAGCCCCCGGACAACGAGCGCGGCGTCGTCATCCTCGTCTCCAGCAGCGCCGCCTTCGACGGCCAGCGCGGCCAGGTCGCCTACAGCGCGTCGAAAGGCGCCATCGCGTCGCTGGTGCTGCCGCTGGCGCGCGACCTCTCGCGCCACGGGATCCGGGCGCTCGCGATTGCGCCCAGCTTGTTCGAGAGCGCCATGACGGCTAATATGCCTGAAAAGGTGCGGCGGGGTTTGGAGGGCGCCATGGAATTCCCGAGACGCGCGGGCAAGCCGGAGGAGTTTGCAGCGCTCGTGAGGCATTGTGTGGAGAATGTTATGCTGAACGGGACGGTTATTCGGTTGGATGGGGGGATGAGGATGCCGAGTAAGATGTAAGGGGAGACAGATAGATAGATATGGGAGACGGGAGTTTATACTGGGATCTAGAATCAACTAATAAGAGCACATAACTATCACGAGAAGGGCACATAAAGCAGTAAAGGTCTCGCCAGCCTAGTTATAGATTGTTATAGATTGTTGATTCATTGCAGGGTAGCCCGGACGGTTGATAAACAGCCCCATATCAGCCAGCCATGCTCGTGAGAGATTCCTGTGCTACAAGCTACAGCGCGTATTCACCCTGAGGCCGTCTAGAAGAATATCAAAGCGAGAAAAGGAAAGGGCCTGCGTGATAGCCATACATGGTCATAAGAAATCCGCAATGTACCTCCCGCACCATCTCAAGACCCCCCTCGAGACCTTACCTAGTCCGCTGTGATTGGAAAACAACTCTATCATATATTGCAATGGCACCCCGCCTTCCCTTGCGAAGAGATCAAGGAAAGATAGCATGCCATTATCGGTTTCCGAGGAGCACGTAATTCAGCGCCTGATAAGAAATTCTCGGCATAGCCCATCGTCTTTTGTTTCTTTTTATGGGCCACCCAGCCAGTCAGTAAGTTCCAGTCCATTTACCAAACCATGAAACTGGTTTGTTTAGCGCTCGAAATGCACTATCGCAGGATCGACATGGCGCGATGAAGTCGGGCTGCGGCGACTGCGATAGCCGCGATGATCGGGAGGGTAATAAGACGCCCCGGCACCTCGGACAGGGCTGGCTGACCGATCTCTGCGAGGCCAACGTTGGCCTCGATCCCGATCTCGGTCCCAACCTCGATAATGCTGCACTCGAGGTTGGGCCGAAGCCAGGTCCATGTCCGGCGCGTCCCTGCGAGCGAGCTGATTTGGCGCCGTGCCAGCAACTCTAGATCCCAGTGCGAAACCCTCGAGAAAAGTTCGGGATAAGATGGGATCTAAGAGGACCTCGCTGCTGAGAGCTGGAGTAGCAGTGTCTCCGTAAAGAGTATAAATTCTGCGAAGGAGTTGGCGGCTTTCCATATGAATTTCACGTTCTCGCTCGCTAGCCCTGCGCGCTTCGGCGTTGCCGTTACTTGGCGGTAGCGGCAGCGGCGGGGGCGGCGGTACTGGCAAAGTGCGCACATAGGCCAGGGCTTTCTTCGAAATGGCTAGCTTAGCATCGACTTGGTTTTCATACGAACCATCTCCCACAATAATATGTCCGTTGAGACTGACGATGTATCTGTATAGGTTGTCTGGAGTCATTGACATCTTGTATGATGGATTGACTGAGTGTGAGAAGAAGAGTCAGTTACTTCTATCTCAGTGATTGTTGGTAGGTACCGGTATGAAATCGGTTTTTTCTGTTTCACCCGAACTTACATCGTCGCTTCTGACATTCACGGCTGAGCTCACTGTTTGCAGAGCTGACATAGTTTCGGCCTGGGGTATCGCGAGGAACGCCGACACCACCAAGGCTGCCAGAGCCGCCACGAAAGCCTCCAGAACTTCTGCTATCGTTGGCTTTGCCGTCCAAATTGGTCATGTTTCCCATAATGCCCGCATGGGCCATGTTGGTCATGTTGGTTGTGCCGACCAGCTGAGACTGGTTCGGGCCCAGAGCCGCGTAGGACGGCCTGGTTTGATTCACTACTTGCGCTGTTGAGATTTGAGTGAGTAAAATATGTCTTCCTCGTGTACATCCAGAACGGTGATTAAGATCAGACTCATAGCTTACCTGGTATGCCCAAATAACCGGGAAGAGTCGGCGGCAAGTGCGTCTGCGCACTCGACGGCGGGGTCCACTGGTTGGTAGCGGGTACCGGGCGGAGTGCTACCTGGAAAGCCCGCGAATGGATCGCTCTCATCTGCGAGCCTTTGGAATTAAGAAACTCACGGAATCGCTCCTGTCCGGTGCTCTTCTCAGGAGCTCGACCGGAAAGAAAGGACTTGGGATACTCTTCCTTGACTCGAATCAACGGCGACGCCAACTCTGGTGATGACGAAGATGCGAGAGGCGCCGAAGGGGCAGCAGACCTTTCCGTTGACTCGGGTTCGTCGGGAAGCGTATCCAAGCCAAAGACCTGCCGGTCTTTCGAAAACATCTCCGCTTGATCCATAAATGCTTTAGACATGGTTGGTGTGTGCTTTGGACTTCAACGATGAAGTGGTCTTGTTACGGCTTTATGGTGACGTTTGCGACCGAAGAGTCTATGCTATATGGGTATCAGTTTCAACCACGGCGAGTCAAGTTGCGAAGAAGGTAAAGCTCCTTCAAACTTTTTCCGGCACGAAATCAAACACAGCAAGGAAATCTGCCGCGTTTGCACGTGTTGGTAATTGCAGAACGTATGGGAGGAAGGAACGAATTCGAGCAGCATGTAATCATGGCAGGAGCCAACGAGATGGCCTATGTTAAGGTAGGTGGGGTGACGTACCCAGATCTCAAACAACCGCGATGCTTCCGCCTCATAGCATGGCGACAAGTCCTTGAGACCAATCGATTCGGCTATGTGTAGAGAGGCAAGAAAGCGGTGTCGGTAGCAACCGTGGGTAACTGGAATGCCAGACCAGAGAAGGCCAGTGGGAGCGGACTAGTGTGCCCCAGTTCGTGCTCAATACCTTGTGTACCGATTTCGCGTCACCTCTCGAGGCGAGAAGAGCTTTGGCGATGATTCACTCCAGACTCGCAACGCGTGATTCGATTGGAGATGCTCGGACCATGGCGATGCTCCCGGCAGCTCGGTGGTGACTTGGGGCGGAGGACTTTGTCGAATCTGAAGTGTTGTATTCCACACACTCTTACTTAGCCTTGGGAGCAGGCAGCTAGAAAAAGCCGGAGCGTATCTTGCAAGATGTCAGACACAGATGACCCAACGCCCTTGTTCGTTATTGGTTCATTGCTGGGCAAAGTCGTCGAAGCACCCGTCATTGAGTCATGATATCTGCTTCTTTGATCTGTCATCTATCCTGTAGCTACTTCAAGTGCCCCTTGCTTTCTCCGCATTTATGATATGTCATCCAGCCTCGCCGATGGAACAAGAAGACAAGTTTGATCCCAACTGTGCATCCGCCTTTCATCATGACCTCCCCATAGTAATGTCACGCTTTGTATACGTCCAGACACGACGCTACGGAATACAGAAAAGCATAAAGCTTTGCATTAAGGTCCCAACCTTGTATTCACTTATTCTTTGGAGCGCTGCGTTATCCTAAAAGTTTGGTACAAATTTGGAGGTATTGCAGCATTCCGGCAGCCGGGGGAAAGTACAAAGATGCAAGTGCCCATGGCCTTCCTCATGAAGCTTTCGCTTCATGCCGCCGCTTCGGGCTCTATGTATGCTACAGGAACCATTATCCCATAGCTTTCTTCTCCACATATCCGCCGCCTACTAATCTCCGGCATAGATTTGGCATCACAAACATCATAGCGGGAGAAGATTGATGGTCCCCTCGCTGACATCAAGGCCGCCGAAGGTAAAATTGAGTTGGTTTCAAAGCAGAAGAGTCCAAATGAAATGGTCAGGACTGCTATGGAACAATCACATTTGGATCGTCGGCTTGAACCGTTGATTCCCCCACCTATACCGGTAGGGGAATGGCCCCCCTTTTTGTCAGAAGGGCAGTACGGTCCCTGTATCCCCGCGCTTTCCACCACTTTTTCGACCTCACACCTAAGTCAAAGTTCCGCTCCAATTAAATACCGTGGCAGTGTGGTCGATGGAATAAGCCTAACAAGCCCCCGGCTTATAAGCCTAAGTAAGCTTAAGCCTAAGCCTGGCCCCAAGGCTGGTCTAAGCCTAACTTTTCAAGGCTTGCCTAGGTTTAACTAGGCTGGTGATGTTGAGATGTGGGCCCTTGGTGAAGGGATGTTGCGCCACTGGGTCCTGACCAGGATCACCAGAGGCATTAGCGATTGTGAGTTTTTTCGGACGGTAGCATACATAATAAAATTTCTCAAGGGCGCCCAAATGGCTAGGCTGCACTGTTTCTTGCACGGCAACGGGGGCATTGCTGCCGGGAACATGGCAACGCACTCCGATATGAACACCACGGTTACGGACCAAGCCTTACCAAGCCGAGCTCAGTCAAGCCCAACAACCTACGGGTCGGGCTGGCTAGGCTTATTCCATCGACCACACTGTACCGTGGCTGGTACACGTCACTTGGAAACCCCTAAAGAACTTGTCGCGCACTCATGATAAACCCCAGGATTTTGTGTCATCTTCGTTGAAATACGAAGTGTGAAAGTGCGCAGCCTCCTACCCCTGAGCTGCGCTGACGCATGATCTTGAGTCTAAAAACCGGCGTTGATCAATGGAGCTTATTAATCAAGAACACTCATCCATCGATTGGCCAGCCCTTCCATTTCGAGACTGTCTCCAAAATTGCAGGCTCTGTCAAATACAATGTGCTAAGAATGTGCCGTTGCAACAGACTGCTTGCGTGTATTGGAGTGGCTTGTGCACACTTTCAGCTGGGAGACTGACAGTAGTGGGATATATTTATTTTCATTCACTCTTTTACTGCCAAGTACTATATAACCCCGTCGGCAGACATCGCCATCAACCAACCTACCAATCCAACCGCGCTAATCCAGAGCAAGCCCACTGTCGAATTTTGCCACACAAAACCAAGTCGAATCCACCCGAATTGAACTTCGCAAGTTTGTTTCAATTTAAGCGCAGGGGATGTTCCGGGTTGGCTCGAAAGCCTGCTTCGCTAGATATACGTTGGTAGTCAAAGTCCGCTTGGACCGGATGATGACGAGCAACAATTCGTGTCTTTATAATTTCAATTTCACACACTATGCCTTTGGACCAGTACATGGACGCGAATTTTGCAGACGGTAATTTAAAGCTGGTGAGACGTGGGATTGGCGGACACAAAGTTCATCAATAGTCGTCTATAGCTGTGCAATCCGTGATGATAATACAGAAATTTGGGTTTGACCCAAACAAAAACCAGGTTATGGCATCTGGGCAAGTTAAGCCGACTGCAAGGCCAATCCAGGTCGGCGAAGTATATCACTAACTAGAACGAGTGGGTGACGGGTTGGCCGGCTTGATTGGATTTGAGGTATGTGCCCTCGTCCAATAGCACTTAGAAGGTAATATATGAATCGTTGTAGTCACTGTGTTTTAAAGAATTTCGGACATGACCACAGCGGTCGCTGAACCTCGATATTGGGAGCTTTAGTTTTGCACTTAGCGCGGTAGTTGGTTAGTTCAAGATCTCACAGGAAACATTTGCCTGCGAACATCGCTTTCGATACGCCGGAGAAAAGCAAAGCGTGCAGATGGAGTAAAATTGAACGTGGTGATTAAATGAACCTGCGGGAATCACTCACCTCTAGATACAACTTCTCTGCCAGTCGCGATCCACGCTCAGAGAAACATTGTAGTTGTCTAACCAGCAGCGTTCTCTGAACACCAGACGCAAACTCGCAGGACGCCGCTATGTATGTCTGAAAGCTGCATGCCATGGCACCGAAAAGAGAAGTGCCTGATTCGCCTGGCCAGGCTTTGAAGAACGGGAGAGTGGACAAAATTTCCTGGATATGTTCCTGCGCCAGGGACGCTAAGTCCCCTGGTGTCACCGTATCCTCCTCGAGGTTAGGCACTGTTTCTGCGTCGGCTACCGGAAAGCCATTGATTGTTCCGCCTGTCGTTGCGTTGATGGAGTCGAGGGTTGTAGTATCATTGACAACGCTTTCGCCATTACCGACCTTATCGTTATTCATGATCATGAGCGCCTTGAACATGCACTCAATGAGCATCAGTACGTGAATGTGCGCGTTCAAGAATGAGGATGCCGTCACGAGGGACGAGAATTGATAGGCCTTGACAGGAAAACCGGAGCCCTGACCAAGCGGTCCGTACACCAAGTCGCTGGATATGTACTCGTAGTTTACGTTCAATTGGGCAAGGAGCCGCTTCTCGAGTTTCCCGCGCGTCTTCGCTGCCTTCTGGTGCAAGTCCCAGGCGCGCAGGCGTCTCTCTTCGCTTTCTGGTTGTGTAGTAAGTTGCAGTAGGGTTCGCCGGACGAGAATCGTGTCCAAAATCAATACTGAAAGTTCGCCAAATTCTCCTGTTGCGCCCTCCATCGCCCACCATCGAATATCTTCTAGGCTGTATAGTGGCGAATGAGCATATTGGTGCAACTGTAACGCTCTAATATTAGTCTCGATGAAATCGAATGGATAGTCGTAGTCAGCTCACCATGACCGCACGCAGGAATTCGAACATAGCAACTCCGATTGGGTTCCCTACGTGCTGCGACAGTCGAAGTTTGACCATCGTCTGGGCCCCATTGATATGAAAGTGCAAGCTTTTGGCAGTGTTCGAATCGAATATCATTGCCTTATTCAAGTCAGCAACGCATAACCTCTGTAGTGATGAAAAAGGAGGCAAACCTCATATAGAATGAACAGGACGACCGAGCCCAAACATTCATCGTGCGTTGACCGATTCTCGTCTTCGATCATTGTAGCTACCTTTCTCAGGGCCTTGTGGTAGAGCGATCTAGCGCGCGCCTCAAGCTCTCTGTTTTGACAAGAAAGTGCTGCCATTGAGGTGGCTAGAAGTGTGGCCTGGAAAGGGGAGCCCTCTTCCGTGTTCAAAATCAGAGGCTGCATGAACGCGAGACCCTCGCTCTCGTGTCCGCGAGGACTGACGAAGTTATCCATAAAGAATCCCCTCGCCCGGTCCTGTAAAGGTGCGTTGATGCGAAGAGTACTAAGCGATGGTACTTTCCCGTGAGGCTCGTACAGAACGAGCCCTGTGATCTTTGAAGAGGTATCCGAAAGTGACTCCGACCTGGAACCTTATTAGCAATGCCATTCCAAATCTCAGGATCAGGACGTGATCGCGGAAACTAACGAAGTGTTGCTCTTGGGCGAATTGTCCATTCCTCCCACCGACCCGTCGCGCCCATGCTTTCGAATGACCGATTGGGTCTGGTCCCGAAAGCTCACTTCAAATGGTTCTCGGTATCCTGGACAGATTTTCTTCGCCTTGATACACTTTATACAGGCAGGCTTGGTTTGGTCGCATTTCAAGCGCCGCGCACGGCAGGCCTTGCATGCTGGACTGGGACGACCAGTATTGACCATGACTAGTAGTGTGACAGAACTCGGAACTTGATGCTTTACAGGCAGAAACGTAATACGCAGCTCAGTAATCAGTTTTTGAAGAATCTGCTTTTCTTCGCAAGGAGAAACTTAAGACAAATAAAGATTGATAGCTAGTAACAGGAATTACAGAAGGCACATATAACGCTATAGCGAGTACATCGTCACTAGGTATAATAAGCATAGCTCGTCCATCCATCCAATCAGGTATCGAAGACCAAAATAAATTGGGCTAAAAATTTAGATGGACTATATTTAGTCATCCGACTTGACGTTTGGCAGTGCCACCCAACTTCTCTCAAGACAACATAGCCGCAGGCAAGCAATCAGTGTTGTTCATCGGAAAATGGCGCTCAAGTCCACTATCGGACGATGGGCAGTTTTCTATAATTGATGCCGGAACGTTCGGAGCCTAGACCCCCACACCGATTAGTATCCGCCATATCCGACAAGTACCGTAAAGACAACGGGTAGCACTGGGGTGGATAATAAAGTCTCCCGAAATACGAAATCCTCGCTCTCATGGATCCTTACTCGTGTTTATCTTCACGTGTTATGCCATATCACCCAAGTCGACTTTCTTGTAGAAGTCTGAGTGCCTCGACGTTTTTGTCACGTGCTGTGTAATAGGTCGAAGAGAGTTATTTGAGTTGTCGTAAATGGGTTACTCGCGTAATTCGCCATTTTTTATAGCACAGTCGCCGTGCCATAGATAATTTGATAGTGGACATCGAGAATCATATATGCGACAGACGAATGGTCCACTTATAGATTTGAAAATCAACATTGTAGCGGATACCTGAAGTTGACAAAATCTCTTGAAGTAGTTGCAATCACTCGTTTCCCATGACGTTTCGTGAAAGCGGGGCGTTGTATGGTTTCAACACAACGGTTCGTGCCTGATGTGTTTGTTCGTGAACGAAGGATACCTTGTGGCATTGAATACGAGAGAAACCTCGGGAGCTCCAACCTGTATTTCGCCTCTAGTTACCTCGTGAGAGCTGTTCTCGTTCTAATGGCATGACCGTAGGGACAGCCTCATCGGAACAAGTAACACTTAGAGGCAAATACGCAGATCTAGAGATCTCAGCTCATCCTACCTCCTACATAGGTGGGCTAGTCGTCAAGCTGATTTATTTTGTAGTGGATATCAACTGACGTCCTCACGAATATCACTGCGCTTCACAGTATCTACCTATTCTGTACCTGTACTGCAGACATGCCATAGTAATTCACACCCCAAGCACCGGCAGGTTTTTTAAGTGGGGGGGATATATGCAACACTACTGGGCCCTTATTATGATGAGATCCAAAAATGTCGCGATACCATATAGTGTTGTAGAAGTTGGAAGATTTAAATGGTCTCTGACTATCGGCTGCTCTTATGCCAGCACGTCGACGTGCTGTAGCGCTGGCTAATGTCCGATTCAGTTCAGCAAAGGTTAAAATGGTTTGAAACGTTCTCCGCCTTCATTCTCTCCCCTGGCGCTCGAGCACCGGTACCGTGGTCCTATATCGTGCATGCGGTAGATCAATCCCTTCTGTACTGTACATAGCAGACAGAACGCATAGTCGTCTGGGGTATGCAACGTTAGCTTGGAACAGTCATATTCACATCACGGAGTAGGGGGTATCTAAGTGGGGGGATCTTAGGCCCACAAAGATGAATAAAGGCTCTGTGGCTGGGCCATAGCGTGTGGCTCTGCCAGGCCGATTTCATGCAAAACCCCCGGGCCCGCAATAGTACCTGCAGAATGCCCGTCTGCAGACCGGCCCGGCGCTGCACCAATGCGCCATCCCGGGCGATGCAGTGTGTTCATGTGCTATACACAATTGATGTTGGCCTTTGGTTAACTACAGGTGCTACAATCGCTCAGCACGGTATCGGAGGTAGATGAGCGAAGACTCAACTTAAAAATGGAAGAACATCCAGTAGTGATTTGGTATTGCTGAACATTGTCTCGCTTTGTGCTAATTACCGTACGCACCTCCTGACATGCCCGTCCAAGTGCCTCTGGGTCTTCGAGGCCCAGGACCCTCATCACACCCACTTTTCAACTTGGCTAGAATCTCACCCGTTTTTTTGGAGTCCTCTCTTTTCTCCGCGTTCCCCGAAACAAACTCCATACGATAACGATACCGGAACAATCGAAACTAAGCTTGATGGGGTACCTATCAAAACTCTTGGCTATAGTTAAAATGATGTTTCAAGTGACTTGTTTCGTTCGAGATCGGAGGGATCTACCGGTAAGTCATGGTTAATAACCGAAACTAGGTGGTTAAAGCAGTCCTGAAGGATTGAACATACTTATTATGCAAACCCATGAATCTGGTCGCGCCTTTCGTAACGACAGTATCGATACCAAGAGTGACTGCGGCATGGACGTTGATGAAGACGTCGTCGGGATTTTGAATCGAAGGCACGGGCATGTCAACGACCGCATATTCGGCTGGTTCGTAAGGCCTAGGCGCAACAAGCGAACGCATCGTGGCAGGTGTGTTCATCGTGTGGAGGGGGGGACTTCTGCCAAAGTGGATATTACATGAAATCCGAACCGTCAATGATTTGTCGCTATAGAGAGAGACGTCAGCTAGAAATATTATGGGGGACGTGCTCTGGTCTTATCAGCTCCTTTATTCGGGTACGCTAGCAAAACGAGGACATCCCTATGAAAACGCAGGCTAGAGGAACGTGACGCCAGCTTCATCCAGGCCTCCACTGCTCCTTGTACTGCAGGTGCCCCTGTGTGTCGAAACCACTTGACCATGTCATGTCAATGCTCAAGCCATCTGATGATGATGACGATGATGATGGTCGTAGTTTCTAACGCCATTTACGATCCCCCTTTTCATAGAGAATCATGACATCCAGAATCTATCACTGTACTATGCATGTTTTCAAGTTATTTTCTGGTTTTTACCATGCAACCCGCGCATTCTGTTGCAGCACAAACAAGAATTGTATTTCGAAATTTACCCCTCGAGTAATGTTGTGTTGGATAGTGTATTCAGATCCCTTAGGACGTCCATCAAGCCTCTTTGAGTATGATTGATGAATCCGAACCAAAGACAGATATCTATTCGAAGACTGCGTTAGGTCTGCTAGAACCTATTTCATAATATACGGTAAGCAATTCTTCAGACTCCGACCTTAGCCAACGACGGCGACTAGGCTCATGGGCGCGTACGAGCGGCCATAGGCTAGTAGGACATTGCAGGACATTGCAGGACATTGGGATGGGTGGAGGACTACTCGTTGGTGACTTAGAGAGTTGCTGGGACTATTGTGTATATAGCCCGCTCCGGTCGCAAGGCCTTCAATGAGCTTTCCTCTCTTCCTTATCGCGGCCCACAACCAAGACCCGTTCTTTTGTGCCCTAAGCCTACAGTCCGTGTAGCCTTACACCCGGTATGTTTGCATACATCGGGCGCACCCGAGGCCGAGAGCATTCCGAGACGAAAGGAAGTTCGAGGTCCAGATCCAGGTCGATGAGCTGGCAACCTTGGTTGAGCGGTGTGGTTGAATCCGGTCGATAGTGATGGTTCTGGTCCAGACCTGGGTCGGCCATGGTGTTGGATTGGGCCTTTGTGACGTCCTGGTCTGAGTCAGACATATTCTGTGGATCTTTCAGTTAGAGGGTCTATGGAAAGCATTTCCGAGATGTGCAGGGTTGACTACATCAAGGTACCTTAATTTTGCTTAACAGACTGTTGTATTGTACTGTTGAATAGAACACCTGTATGGAATATCCGTCAGAAGTACCCACCAAAGGTCTTGAAAGAAGTTCTATGGCACACTCTACAGACTGGCCAGGACACGGCCACGTACGAACTCTGAGCCAGGAGGTTTTCGAAAATCTCCATAAATTTCATATGCCAGCCTGTGGTAACTACCCCCGTCTAATGTGATGATTGACATGCTTTGTGGCAGGGGATATGAAAGGAAGGCGAGCGGTTTAGGTGGTGGTTGTGGCTATTCGTAAAGCGGGTTCCGAAGTATCGGGGCAGAAGTGCAGAGCCAATCATCCCCATATGGTAAGCAACGGGTACTACAACTTAGCTCTGACCTTTTGTTCGCAAGCTATTTGGAGAAGCGCATCATGTGTGAGGGCAATTTCGAATCTAGTGAGGTATATCGTGCTGACGGGTCTCAACGGGGGTATCATCACACCTTCCAATGGGTGACGGACCGCTTGGACACGGAGATTTGCACACCAGAAACGAATAGGACCAGTGATTGAATCATGGTGATGGGGAAAGAGTGCTACCTTTACACTACTACGTGCAACCTCCTTCTTGCTCGGATATCTTTAGGTTTGCACAGCAACACCTACCCGGGTAATGGGCTGGACGGACCCGGGGAGTCTAAGGTTATCAACGCAATATATTTGCCAGTTTGGTAAGCTTGGAATGGCAGGGAAACGCTCAGTTAAGGGTTAGGATAATTATAGGCAATGATGAAGCTATGCAACCCGATTTCGAGGTCACTCCACCGGTCACGAAGCCAGCGCACCAACCATCGTGTACGCTGATTGCCACCGAGGATCTGCCTGCTGTGCACAGAACAAGCTGGGGAGCGACTCTAAAATATGTAAAACCGATTTCTCTTCGGAAATTCAAGCATGGACGCCCCCTGCAAGGCTCCATAACAGCACCTAGACGTGAAAACTTCATATCCTGAGCCCGATCAATGTAAGGTATTCAATAGTCGTATCTGACGGTCGAGAATAGGCGAGATGCTCGGGATAATCGGTGTTTTTAGCGATGACTGGTAATGCTCGTAGCGATCTAGGTTGGTTCGTTACTAGAAAGGTTTCCCATACAAAACATAAAACAATACAGGTTTTTTGCCAGTGTTCCCCGGTTATCGCTATGCGCTGGGTTGGCAGTATGTTACAGACGATGAAATTCTCAAAACAAACCGCTAGGCTAAACTACTAGTGTCCGCCAACAGTGAATACTTCACATGTCTTTAGACCAAAATTTTGATTTCAACCCGAAATTCGATGATCTTGCGGGTCATTGTTCAAAAGAGGTACTCTCTTCCAGCTCCATGGTTATATCTTGGCCAGGCAGCACTGTAAATATTGTTTCATCTGGTTACGAACGCTAGGAGTTATGGATGGAATCTCAGCATTTGCAACTAGTTCCATCAAATTTTGATCGGTCTGTTCTCACTCTTCTTGCTTTTGTACTCCACTTTTAGTACGGACGCACCGTGACAGGAATCTGCAATGCGGTATCTCTATCATATAATAGAGTTCATTGACCTCGTTGAGTCTAACAACACATCAAATACGATAACATACTACAGTCATTGGTAATAAATCTGTAACAAAGTACAGGTAACTCACAGTATACAGTGACAGTTAGATTTAGTCTAGGGGCAAACAATTTTTGATACATTGTTGGAAGATGTACCTCCTATTTGATCACTAGCCTATGACGTTCCTCGCCTGAGTGAAAGAAAAATTATTATATTATTCAACTTATCCTAAGTCACAATTCGCTAGATCTGGGTCCGCAGTTAACCCTCCAACCTGCCAAAGATCCGACTATGTACAAACCTTAATGGTTGCCTCATTCGCATCTGTGGTTCTATCCTGAATATTATGGACATCCTCGATATGCACCAGAGCTATATGTGCCGTACATGTCAACATCTCGGGGCGCTAATGAAGCACTCACAGCATGGCCAAGGCTAATACCATCCCCATCACTGTGGCCAAACCAGCAGCAATTCCATTGACAGAAGCGCCAGCGATGCTCACCGTCGGGATATCATTATTGCCCGAGCCAGAACCTGGTCCAGGTGAAGACGTGGCGGTTGTGTTAGAAGCCGAAGAGGAGCTTGTTGACGCAGACGCAGATGGGCTGGCCGATGACGATGAGGCCGTCGAGTCAACCTTCTCGCAGACTTTGGCACTCAGGGCCGAGAAGGCTTTTGAAGCGAAGGTTATTTAGTCAATAAGTTGCTGCATATATGGCCTATAGAGTTGCGGGGCCTTCATGAAAAGGCATGGCAAAGGATAGGGCGTTTTCTTACTGTTCAGGTCACTTTTTGAACATTTCTTCGTCAAGCAGTCACTTGCAAGTTTTTCGATTTCGTCCTTGTTTTTGCAATGGCATGACTGTTCGTCAAGTCAGTGTCGGCGTATGGTAGGTAAATCCGATCCCCTTAACAATTAATCGATCAAGTTGAATCTCGGAAACTTTACTTACATAGTCCGTGGAATCGCAGTCGACTTTCTTGATGGGATCGGCAGTACAAGAAGTCTACAAGAGTAAGATATTTAGTTCCATTTCATTCTTTCGTTGCCTTATTACATCGTCTGTCTCTGTTTGCCATTGCATATCAACAAGATTGCGGCCAGGCTTCGCGGGACACCTAAATCTGACTGTAGCAGAGTCTAGCTGCGGCCTGGGGGATAATGAGAACGTCCCACCGGCAAACTGATTGCTTACTTACTGCACAGGAAGGAATTTCAGCAGCAAGCTCAGAGACCGACTGGTCACCTGAGCTGGCGGATGCCAGTACCGCAGCGGACAAGAATAGAGTCCTAGAGAGATGCATTTTCAAGATTATTCTTTCAATTAAAACTGGATAACAGGATTCGGACTCCGAGGGACAACCATGCGTCTACCAGATCCGATATGTCCGTAATCGAGAAGACCGAATACAGAGTAGAAAAATTCGCAACTACTAACTGGCCGATCATGGACTCGGAGGAGTTATCTGCAGGCCGCGCCCAAGGAGATGTGGCAGTCTTTATACTGTGATCAACTGTACCTGCATGGCCAACGGGCTGGCCTACCCGTAACAATAACACGACGCTCAAAAGCCAGCCTCTGCCCAGAGTCCTCCCAGAGACGATTAAGGAGACCATGCTGCATGTAGATCAGTGCTCTTGTTAGAAAGGCTAAAAGAAAGTACAAGCTGTACTGTGCAGTCAATGCTGTAGTTTCTGTCCAATAAGACGTTCCAGTAGGAACAGGGGGTACTGAAGCCCCGTCTGCGCTAGTCGGTGGTTCTGGCCATCTGGAATCAGCTTTGCTCTCAGCCTCCTGTCTGCTAATAGGTACACAGTATAAATCTCCGTGCCGCAAGAGCAATTCCTACTGAAAATGCTACCAGCACCGTGAACTGCGGCACAGCTCCTCGTGTCATTTATTAATCCAACTGTTGGAAGTTGCTTATGAAGCCCTACTGTACTGTAGTCGTCAACTTTGGGGTATTTACAAGCTCATAGACTGTGAAATAATTCATAACTAGGTATCTGTCATATCTTTTTGCTGGTGCGTGGAATATTTCTCGCGACCTGAGCAGACACTGCGAACCTCGGTCCGATGAGTTCGTCGGGTTTCGCGCTTTCCAGCTGCAAAGCATTCTGGTACTGGTACGGTACCGGTACTAATGATTATCGACTTTTGCTGTGGATATGGGTCTAGTCGCTGAGATAGTCGTAGATAGATGCATGCTGAATCAACAATCACCGAGTTAACTTCTCGCAAGAAGCATTTGCGATCTATTCGTTATGACTAGATAGACACAGCCCATCCAACATTTACTGTTGCGGAGCGAAGATCGAGCAGACTACATGACAATAGCGTGTCGAACTTTACAAGCATCTCAACGAAGCGCAACAACATAGAACACTGGTATAGAGAGTTCTTCACGCCATAGCTATGCATGCGTAGTCACTGCGCTATGGTACTTGTCAAGGAGGATGTAATTTAGCGAAGCTGATTGTAACTAGCCGTCCAGCGTGGAATTCACTCCTAGGCGGTTGCTGCAGGTTGCAGAAAGTATCAGCGTTACTCTGTCCGGTGGACTTAGAAAATGTAGCCAATTGGGACACATTCACGAAGCCGTTTCTAAGAATTGAAGTTTCAATGGCATTCCAATTCTATGTGCTCCTTGGCCTACCGGGCATGATTTAGGCAAGAATCTCATGCTAGTGTGCATGCCCAGCGCCTGGTTGACCGGCTACTGAGTAACGACCGCAGCTTAGTAGTGTCGCACTCTGTGGCTGTAACACGCCCACGTACAGACTTCAAGCTAGTGATGCCCGGAATTCTACGTATTGTAGATATTTCTGCTGGAAATAGTGATCTCTTGATTGGTTTTCAGTTCATATGATATGTTAATGGGGCTCTTCTAAGCGAAGACAAGTGCTACGATGCTAGGCGAGTCGTGCACGGAGTGCTGTCTGGGTACGGAAGTAAACGAAATGGCAGATCAATCCTGCTAGCTCCTGCTGGCAGTTCAAGAGGGCTTCCACGAAGCATGGATATGAAACGGATATCATAGTAGTTGCGGTACGATGCTCAGACTTTATCCAAGGCAGAACTAGCTGTCGTGGTACATAGCATAGTAGACATGCGACCCGTGGCAGCTACGGGGCCTCATGACGAAGCCTCTATAAATGCCGTCGGCAGGTCTGTCATGCCTATAGCTTTCTGTGTATATCACTCACTAACTGACTACCACGAAGACCTAAGCAACTCATCTGTCAATATCTATAACAAACGTGCAGAGGCGTGATGACCAAGTATCCGCTTACTCAAGACATCCATCTTCAGGATCCACAGGTTCTAGACGAACTGTGTTCAAGGTTCAAAACACCGGAGGTGTCGTACTGGCCAGCGGCCTGTGTGAAGGTTCGACTACCCGGGAAGCTTTCCCCATCCCCCGCTACGTACCCCCAAGGGAGGATAGGTGCAGTGGATGTCATCGTTACATCTGCTACAATGGTATTGGGCAACCGGCATAGACAGGTTTTGAATAAGATTCAGCGGGTGATTGACGTTCTACTGTATCATTATGAACGCCCTGGCGTATAGCAAATAAACCGTATTTGTCATTCAAATTGCAGCTACCACATTCTATAGCCGCTGAAGACCACACCATTAAGTAAAATTTACGTTAAAGCTTTCATGGTGAAGAAGAACCTGCAGCGAGCGGCTTGAAATTCTCTTCGAGAGTACCACTACTTACCAGTAACCCGATCCTTAAATGCTGAATTGGCGCCGCTCTGGGCACACTTAAGGTTATACCCTTCCCCACTGGAGTGGAAGTGGGGGTGGGGTAGGGCGGAGAAAGGAAGTGGATACGGTTCAGTCCCGCGGAAAGCTTAAAAGTAGTTCCTTAAAACATGTGTGATTTGAGTGGAGTAAACGTGCACCGTGAATACACCTGCCGTAAACCATCCTCTGCGCCACATGCTCGTGTCCTCAAGATCCAGGCTTAAATGTTATTACTTACTCGAATACGCTCAGCTAGAGAGCGCAGTCGAGGATCATCCCATAACTACCCAAATTCTATCAATAGTAACACACATTTGCGATGCTTAGAAATGGAACTAACCATGATCGGATCTTTCGTTCACACTAAGCTTACACGAGGATCTGACGGATGATCTATCTCGATACCCACCTATTGTACATGATGATGAGCTGATCAAGGATGATTACAGACACAGCCATAAGAGTACAGTAACAGGAGCATTAGGTTCACTTATTGATATTACAACATGTGACAGCGACTGATATCGAGTCTTGAGCTTGCGTGAGCAGCCTGGGCAAGAAGCATTGCAAGGTCTCTTTTTTGTGATTGAATGTTGGGGTAATTCATGAGAAGTTTGTTTCGTTTTTTAGTTTTGATACTTTGAAACGCATTGCGTCTGCAATTATATGCCCTGAATACGTCAGCCGGGTGACTCGGCTCGAGCTCCTCGGAGATCGGATCAACCTTTCGAACTGGTGAACTGGTGCTCATTCATCAAGCATGACGGTATATATTTTTAATCCGTTCGCGTCACATCAGACTGAAAGCTCACTGAATTGAAAAGAAAATTGGCATCGTGGTTCTAAAATCAAGGCACCAGCTAAGGCAAAGAGGTTGCAACCCGAGACATCGCGAATTATCTACCATCAATATGTTAACAAGTTTCTCCGACGCTGACAGTATCTTGCTGAGCTTCCAGTTTGGCTTGTTATAGAAATGAATTTCCATACGAAAACACGACTAAGGCGCTAAGGAAGAGTTGTGGGGAGCGCTTCTAGAATCGCATGGCATAGAGACGGGATGAATTATAGTCTGATATCTGATAAGCAAAAAGTGGATACTTCGCTGCACGCCCAACTTGGCAATTCATGAGATCATAGCACTTAAGTATAGGAGACTCTTACGGACCGTCGCATTAGGCCGCCCCCACATGCCTGTGACAACACTGTACCGGCAAGGTGGCCGCCGCCGAAAGTACCGCCTTAGGAAGATCAGTATTGCAGGGGGGAGAGGAATCGCTGTATAGGTCCTTCATCATTCGGCTCGGAATCCTTGGGCCGGCCGGATCGAATAATCTGAGAGGTGAACGTGTTTCATCATCGTAGCCTTGTTGTACACCTTTACAAATGTGCTCAACAACGGGTGAACCATGCAGTACGCTGCGCCCTGCAAAACGAAGTCTGGATTGATTAAGTATAGTCTTCGTTACGTTCGCGTTCCTTCCCTGTCAACGGTGGCGCCTTTGCAGTCCATCTTTTGCTGTTTGCGTAGAAACATATTTTTGTCGCGAACAACATGGGCTGTTGACCCATCTTGTATATCACAATCAGATGCGGACTTCGAGGACCAAATACGGCGATGACAATTCGACTAAGTCTATCATGGCTTGCATCCGCGGCCATGGCCTTGCCCATGAGCTCGGAGCAGGACGTCCGGATCCCACGTAGGGGAAACAATAATTTCATAGTACCCGTTACGATAAGGCCGAACTTCGAACGCATAAAGATTTCAAACAGATCTCCACAGGCGAATAGCAACGATCCTCTAGCATCGCTCTCTGCTGCTCTTGCAGGTGCTGCAACATCCCTCACTGTGTCCAACTCTCAGGCTTTGACATCACCGGCTCTTACCACTCCTTCGGCCACCAACACTGCAGAGTCTTCTACGATCACAGCAACAGTGACAACCGCGACAGTAGCATCCACTACTGTCCTCATAGCCACTACCATTAGACCACAGGCTATGACAGAGACAATGACTCAAACCGTTTCTGAGCTAGCTGCCACCACAATACAGCCGGCATCGTCATCTGAGATCAGTTCGTCTGGTGGGAACTCAGCCCCAACCCCCACGGCTCCAAGCCAACCATCATCGTCACAACAAACCGGTGCGCAAGTACAAGATGGCGGGCAGCCGCAGATGGTGGCCGCACTCGATGCGCCAATGGAAAAGTTCCTTGGGCTTGAGCCCGATCCAATCCCCGACGTGCCCATTGTGGCCGTGTTCCTGATACTCTTTGCAATCGGGGCTTTTACTCACATTTCCATCTATCGAATGAACGCGAAGCGCGGTCACAAGTTTTTGCTGTCCGATCTTATGTTCGACTTTTGCATGATACGGGTGTTGACGTGCATCTTTCGCATCGTTTGGAGTTTCGTCAAGCTCAAGGGGGTGATTTTCGTAGCAGTGATGTTTGAATTTGCGGGGTACGTAGCACACTCCATTCCAGCTTGAAAAGATTCAACACGGCTAATACGTCAAACTGGGTGCTAGTCCGGCTGTTGCATGGGTTGTAAATATATTCCTTGGGCAACGCGTTTTTCGCGCCATGCACTCCGAAATAGGATGGCATCCCGCATTTACTTCCTTCACTCTGTTTCTCGCCTGGACAGTGCCGGCGACTATCATTCTACAGATTGCTTCGACATCAATCCTCTTCTTTGGAAGCTCAGGCAAACCTAGCACGGCAGAAGCAGCAGGACGCGGGCTCAAAGTCGGAGCGTCATGGGGTATGATGCTCTCCATAATGCCTATAATATTCATTTTCGTATCCACCGCACTCCCAATTCGAAAACGCATCGAGAATTTCGGTAAAGGGTCCTTGATTCAGAAAGGGGCTTTGGCGGTGTTTGGCACCATAGCTCTGTCAGTCGGCACGGCAGTACGACTTTTCACTTTGACCAATCCTCAACCCGAGGGTGTCACCGAGCCTATCTTCACGAGAGGGTCTTTGTATGGTACTAACTTCGCATTGGAGATTGTTGTCATCGCACTCTACGCTTTGTTTCGGATCGATCTACTCTTTCATATTCCTGATGGGTCAAGCGGGCCTGGTGACTACAGCTCCATTGATAAGGACAATTACCGTGGATTGAAGGAGATGGAGTTCGAGATTGAGGACGTCCTTGGTCTTCTCAATGTTGAGGTAGAGTTACTCAACGACCCCATCGTCCAAGGTCCTAGAGGTGAGGTTGAGGTGGCTTTCGCCAAGTTGTACACTCGTCATCAGCCAGATGAGACCAAATCTTCACAAATGAGAGATCTCCAGCGGACGGATAGCACGGAAGAGATCTTTATCGCGCCACCACACTCAAGACCAAAACGAGTTAGCCGAATGGGTAGTGTAAGAGAGGTCGCCAGTGTTTACTCCCGCCGACTGAGCGTTATCTCTCATCGGAGGGAAATTACCGGGCAACGGCAGAACGATGCTTCTGTAGAATCTCTGTCGAGGAACAGACCACGTCTCTCCGTGATTGCTAGATCCGGGCTCGATCCTAAGAACGCACAAAACGATCCCGCGAGATACTTCGAGATACCTGATACCAGTAAACCCGAAAATGTCGTTTCTCCAGAGAAGGGAACAAGTAGCCCACGAATGTGGGTCTGACGCGCGTCAAATCTAACTACCTGTTCTGTCACGATATCCCTGATCTATCCAGGCGACTACCTACGACGAATGTTTAGAGGTCTACAATAGGGTTGGTCTTCCTCACGGACGGACAATACGACAATAATGTTCTGGTGTCGCTACACATAGCCAGTCTGAAGGTACGAAACTGACGCCGGGTTTTATGGTTGGTCATGATCGCTCTGATGCCGAAGTACCGGAGCAATTCTCAAAGCGCAAGCTTGACGCAGGTGACTGTATATTATCTTTGGTGTAGAAACGGGCGAACCGCGCGGAGGTTGTGTATGGCACCGGGTAATTGGACAATCTATCATAGACGGAGTACCCACGAGACTAGGTCGGGATTTCACGAACACTTAGGAATAATTACAGCCTTATATAGGGGTTGTCAAGAGTGTTGAATAACCTCGCGGCTCCACACGGACACCTTGACTGAACAAATCACAGAAGCTATAGAATCTCATAGTAGCATACTCACGGCAAGCACAAGTTTTGTACCGGAATAACATTAGTGTCTCTTTTTACGCAAGGACTGATATAAACTACGTAAATCATTGCTCTATCGCTCCAAGCCCCACCCAGCGCTCACCTCTTTTCGTTGCCCAAAAAATTAATACCGAAATTGCTATGACTCCCCTGCGTCCACACCCTTTACCAAGAAGTCTTCTCTCACCCACTTCTCTGTGAAGAATGACAACATGTCATAGAGAATACCTGCTGCAATCCACAACTCCGCTTTGGTCCACTCCCGCCTCGATACTTGCCGACTGCCCATCTTACTTGTGCTATCATTTGAGAACTCGGCCTCAGCTCTTGCGAATATGACGCGCATGATGAAAGCGCACACGTGATCAACCGGGCTCAAACCCGTCGCCCTGGCTCCAGAAGAAGAAGCATGAGGTTCGTGAGATGTGACGAACAGAGAAGAGCGCGGGAAACAGTAGCGTGCCAGACTTGTTATGGGATGGGTGAGGAGAACATGGTTAAGGCGGTCTTCAACCGTGGACCAGGGTGTGTGGAGGGGCGGTCGAGGTTCTCCCTCAGGGCCTGTCATGTTAACATCGACGTTTCTACCACCGGACCGGTCAGTGGGCTGCTTGAGTATTGACGACCGTGGAATTTGGCTAGTCGGTTTCCTATTCTGCTTGTTGGGTTGATCGTTAAATGTGATCTTCTCCCAGGACTTCATCAATCCCTCATCGCCCTCACCCTCTGAGTCGAAAGTAGCTGAGTGATCGGCGTCAACGGTAGCAATGGACTCACTGTTCGCACCGTTAGATACATCGTAAAATCTTGCCCTTCTAGTTGGATCACGGCTCTTAGAGAAATTCGTCCTGCGGGGAACAACTGGCGGAGTCCCCTGAGGAGTCCCGGGTGGGGTTCTGGTCTGAAACGGATCGGGCGAACTTCGGCCAGTCTCCATCTCGATCCCATCCTGTTGCCAATGACTAACGCCAGCCCTTCCAGGGACGGTCCCATCCAACAGGCGGAAGAACAGGTATGAGTTTGTGTACATTTGAAATGCCTCATGTATCACCTCTGTCGTCTTTTTTTCCTCGA
>JAOYMO020430031.1:0-22473 GCA_025802455.2 Iodosphaeria phyllophila | reverse complement strand
GCTACTCATTGAGGGTCTAAAATTTGTTGATTTTTTACTGTGGGTCTTGGTACTGGTGGTAGAATTAGGAAAAGCTGGTCTTAACTGATCAGATAGCAAACATTGTCATGTGCTGTTCCCCTGCCTGGCCTGGTCACTCCTCTCTTTTTTCCCCACATCCAGGGGATGAGGTGATGGAACATGGAGCGGGTTTGAGAGTTGAGATTTTGCTGGTTACTGACACAGTATGGACTCGGCTGGCGTGTGTTACTGCAGCGGGCGGGCCGGCAAGTCTTTTAGTCAGGAGAGGAAAGGAATACAACGCCACCCACAAAGGGCGATCTCGGACCCTAAAAATGGACTTGAGCCAATTTTGAAACGATTCTTTATTATGGGCCGTTAGTTCGGCCACTAACTCATTTTCATGTCTCCATTCTTTCTTTCCCTTCTCCTTGCTTATTACCAAATCCACCCTTTGGAGATAAGGTCTTTTCTCGATCATCTATATCCACCTCTATACGGCCCATGACAGTTGCCAACCGGGAATTTCGCATGGCTGAGGAGTATCACAGAGTTCCATCTGTATACTCCTTGCGTCAGGAATTTGTCACTTGAAAGAAGCTTTCTCATCGGAAGCAGCGAAGCAATTGATCCTCACAGCCTTTCGGCTCTCTTTGTCACTTTCTCGGAAAGAGAAACCCGAGAGTAACCTGAAACCCGTGGCCATGTTGCCACCCATTCCCAACATTGCCGACTATGGGATCTCGCCAATCCACGGATTTCTCCCGGACGCTTTACCGCTGACAAGGCTGCCCGACCCCTACTATAACAAGTGGGAGTCCATCGCCACTAATCTCCAAAATCTGATCCTCACTCGTCGTTTACGCGGTGTTATCGACCAGCTCCCTGTGCTCTCCACTGTCGGCCTGGAACAGGAAGGAGAATGGCGACGCGCCTATGTGCTCCTCACCTTCTTCGCCCACGGTTATATCTGGGGCGGCGATGAGCCACGCGAGCGCGTTCCCCCGGGGATCTCCGTACCACTCCTGCGCATCTGCCAGCACTTGGAGGTTCCTCCCGTCTCAACCTACGCTGCCTCGGTGCTCTGGAACTTCAAACCCCTCTTTAAGAATGAATCGATTGAGTCGCTGGACAACCTAGCCAGCCTTGTCTCCTTCACAGGCTCCCTCGATGAAGCCTGGTTCTACCTGGTCTCGGTCGCCATCGAAGCCCGCGGTGGTCCCATCATCCCGCTCATGCTTCAGGCCATCCAAGCCGCCCGTGACGGCGACGCAGATACAGTGACATGCTGTCTGCAGACTTTTGCGGAGCGTCTCGACGACCTGGGGCCCCTACTGCGCCGCATGCACGAGAATTGCGATCCAGGGTACTTCTATCGCCGCATCCGGACATTCTTAGCGGGGAGCAAGAATATGGCGGAAGCTGGACTGCCTAACGGCGTGATCTGGGACGATGGCTCTGGAAAGTCCGGATACGTACAGTACTCGGGTCCCAGCAATGCGCAGAGCTCTCTGATCCATTTCTTCGATGTTGTACTGGGGATCGAACATCGTCCCACTGGCGAGAAGAAACCACCTGTGCCGACAGCGGATCGCGGTCGAAAAGCCAGCGACACTCCAGCTCCAGCTCCTACTTCTGCCCCTGCTCCTACTCCTGCTCCTGCTCCTGCTCCTGCTCCTGCTCCTCCATCTTCTACTAGTGCCACGCCAAGGCATAATTTCATTCAGGACATGCGGCGCTACATGCCAGGGCCTCACGCGCGATTCCTGGCAGATCTTGCTGCCGTAGCCAACATTCGCGAATTTGTCGCTGCGAGGAAATCCCAGGACCGCCCTCTAGCGCTCGCTTACGATGCCTGTTTGAGCATGCTGAGCCATTTCCGCGATATCCACATTAACATTGTGACACGGTACATCATCGTCCCCAGCAGAGAAAAGCGGGCGCGGAGTCGCAGCCCGGAAGTTGCGCATAAGATGGCCAAACCGTCGCTACCCTCGGACAGGAGAAGCAGAGATGGAGAAACCCAAGTCAGAGAATTGAACTTGGCCACAGCATCCAATAACGAGACCAAGACCAAGAACTACAAGGGAACAGGCGGCACGGCGCTCATCCCCTTTCTGAAGCAGGCTCGTGACGAAACAGGTGAACCCGCGACGCAGGACTGGGCGCGAAATTTGATGGGTAGGAGATCAACGGCGGTTGGGGCTGGACATTTCTTTGCGGGGAGGGAGGACGGTGAGGCTACCAGAGGCGATGAGGCGGTCGAAGTTGTAGAGCATGGGTTGGCGGGCACATGGAAGATGGATGATGATATTGGCGGGATATGTAATTACTAGGGGAAGAGGGGAAGGGTCCGAGGTCATAGAGAGGCCTGATTGGGATAGAACAGCTACCAGCGATAGAAAGAAGATAAAGGCGCATGAGCCCAGACTTTAAGAGCTAGTGTGGATGCAGTAATAGATATAGCAGATGTTGAATCAATATTGAAGCTATGGATTATGCTGTACGCTATGAATATCCGAGAATGGACAAGCGAAGAATGTCAGTGGGAATATGAGGGAACAAAATGAAGTCTCCGTATGCAGTACTTGTGACTGTTCAACCATATGGCTTGCAGTGTCATCACCGTGAACTTCACGGTCCATACTGTACCGGTACGATATAGCCGATTTGTTGTGTCTAGCCTGCTGCCTTGTTCAATTGCAGGAAGAATATTGTTGGGGTGCGAGTGGAAGAACCCTAATTATTGTCTGCTTGGAGGCAAAGAATGCACCGATGAGCCATGGAAGAGTTTGATAAATTGGGGGGATGCGCGGAGGGCACTCAACTCGAATGATAATACAGTGAGGGGTCAAAATTAAGTCGCATTTGGCCTTTTCTCACCAATATGCCCGATTTCAAGGCTGACTAACTGCTAGACGACACTCCGATTGGGAAGATCCAAGTACACAATCCAACAGCAATTTACTCGAATTATAACATAGTTAAACTAAAGGAACCTTGAATGGAGCCAGCGAAAGTTGTAATCGATTGGACTAGGCACAAGTTCCGTCCTCACCCAATTAGTGAAAGTTTTGGTGGCGATGATGTTTGGTTCAACTTCATCCACATGTAACTTTCGCTAGCTTCATTCCAACTTCCTACGATCCAACTATGTTATAATTCGGACAAATCACTGTTAGATTGTATACTTGGATATTCCCAATCGGAGTGTCGTCTAACAATTAGCTAGCCTTGAAATCGGGCATTTTGGTAAGAAAAGGCCAAATGCGACTTCATTTTGACCCCTCACTGGTATGAAGGAAGGAGCGATGATGCATGTCAAGCGCTGCGTGAGGCCCACATCTCAGATATGGATTCAGCTTGGCAACTGGCAGAAAATATCTCACGATATGTGCACATCGCTGTAGGCTAGCTACTGATCTGCCTATATACAGTGCTATCCGTTCCCGCTAACTACACCCTATCGCCTAGCCTTTCCAGCGGGTATACCCGGCACAACCTTGCAAGCCACGCCTTGTACCCACCACAAGAAAGGCATCAGTTTTCATTGCTGGGCTGCGAACAGCCAGTCACTGTTTGCATCCACCATGAAATCCGTAATATTGATGTACTCGCTCATGACGCCTGTTGCCCCCGTGCCGTTCCCATTTACAGGCATCATCACCCCCTGTTGATCATCCTGTGTTTGGTCCGTTTTTATCATCTGTTGTTGCTGTTGTTGCTGTTGTTGTCGTTGCTGCTGCTGCTGTTGGTGTTGCTGTTGTTGGTGTTGCTGCTGCTGTTGCTGCCAGACCGCGAATCCGGGTCCTCCCCCTTCTACCCCTTCTACACTTCCCGCTCCCGCCCCTACTGGCACCTCGCCAACCCCATTTCCCGCCATCATGTCATTGGCAAATGTCGGTATGCGCGGCACGTTGAAGAACTCAAAAATATCATGATACTCGAGCTCCAACGTCGCCGGCGTCCGCCCTCGCGGTGTCGCGCTACCCCCAGGGATACGAAGACCGCCCCCGTCTGCCAGACCCCCCATGTTCGGGTTGTGAGCCACCCCGTGTCTTGGCTGTCGACTGATGAGCAGATCCAGGTCGAAAGCTGTACGCCGCATGTCTGCCAGGATCCGAACCGACCCGGGTGTGATGCGCTCGCCCGTCGTGGACTGCTCCCGTTCGCTCTGGCTGTGCTCGTCCAAGACGTGTTGCAGTAGCTGCGAATACCGCGCTGCTACAGGCCAGTATCGTCCCATCTCACCCAGTGTTTCGACGAGTGGGCCGATCTGCGGTGCGATGCGGTGTTCCACAGTCGATCCGTGGACAAGGAGGACTCGGGCGGCTACCCAGAGGGTGAAGGCAAAAGGGGGCCCCAGCTTGTTCAATAGCCCGTTCTTATTGACGAAATCGCTGAGCTCTGTGATTCTCTCAACAGCACCATGACATCGCTGGCTGGCAAGATAGGACGCAGTGAAGAATCCGGACCTCGTTGTCGGGTAAGCCGCTGACGAGTGGAGCCGGATCATAGCGGTATGGTAAGTAGCGTGAAGCATCACCCAAGCAATGCTCAGCTTGGGAGAGCCTGGCTGGAACATCCGCTGCATATTCGAGTATGCGTTGGGAATGTTGTAGACCCAAGACGACAATTTTTGATCCAGCTCCTTGTATTTGAGCTGCCATTTTTCCACATCGCTCACTTTTCCAATGTCCACTGGCTCCTTCAGGAAGCGATGGATCTCGGACAGTATCCCCAATATCTCAATATAGTAGGAGAATGCTCCCATGTACTCGGGATTGCACACGTTGCGATCTGTCTGGTCTTGGGGATGGTCTTCCTTCTGAAACCATTTTGTCTCCACTTTTCGGTTCATCATCCAGATGTCGTCACGGCAGGGTAAAGTCCTATCTATCTCCTTATCGTCAAGGGCAAAATCGAATGCCGTAGCAATCGTCGCGTATCTATCGAGGAGGTAGACCATCCAGAATAATCTCCGTCGAGATTCCTCCTCCATGAAGTCTTTAGGCTCAGCCAATATCGTCGCCCGTAACGTGTAGATGGATTGGGCGTTGGGGGGAAATATTAGTGTACTGCTTTCAACGGCGATACCGAGCTGGACAACAGCACGAGTGATCAAGGCCATGATGTTCCATCCTGGGGGACCATTCCCACTGCCTAGCATGTCGAGAGCAAGAATGACGAGCGCTTGCAGGACTCGCACTGAAGAGTGTTCCATCCCGTACAGCAAAACCTTTTGCTTAGAGGCGTCATGATAATGTCGTTTTTTCTCTTCCGAAAGTCGGAGATCCGTGGAGTAGCGCAGCGTAGTGGCGACAATGGCATGCAGCAATATCCGATCAGCTTCATCGGGCTTACCAGCAGGCGAATCGAACAGTAAATTCACAGTTGTTTTGCGGTACAGGATGGGACACCAGGTGTTTATTTGTTTGAAATACAGGTCGACGAGGTTATACAACAAGTCGTGAGAAGGGAGGTCGTTATCCGGCACTGCCGTCGGTGTCGGATTCTGAGCCGCGAGCGGCCCCGGAGATGTGAGAGGGAGGGCGGAAGTAGTATATTCCAGAGTCGTGCTCGCCGTAGTAGGCGATATCTGTGCTGTGGGGGATAAGTTCGAACTGCCTTGCAATTGGAGACCCTCATGGTCGGCGACCGATGACGTGGACGGGATGACAAAATCGATATTTGCCGGTGTCTGCTCATAGATCGAGGGATTCTGTGAGTTTAACGACATTTCCATCTGGGATGTCGATTGACTTCGCGACTGGTTCCCTCGCCGTTGCACCAGTGGCAGTCGCTGAAATTCGCGGGCAATTCCATGATCAGCCGCTGTTGGGCCTGACGCCGAGTTCACACGACTAAGAACGACGCGATTCGGAGACGAATGGGGCAGGATATGAGTCTGCAAGATCTCCTGATGAGATGCCAGCGTCTTCTCCAACCTGTCAAGACGTTGCTCGAGCTCGCGGCCATAGCCAGCGCGGAGACCGGGTTTCTTGCGCTCGCGATACTCGCAAGACGCCCCGTTTTTCATACACCACCCGCAAGTCGGCTGTCCCCGATCGCATTTTACCTAGTTGCGAGCCAGTTCAGTTACGATCACAGTCTTTTCTAGCTCGCTTGTCACGTGCGCCCCCGTGACGTGAAGGGGATAGGAAAGGTAACAAGAGGCCAGTTTGAAGAGTGGGCTGCCAGGGCTGCAAACCTTTCTCGTTTTGCAGATTTCACATCTTTACAAGAAGTCAGTTCAAATTCATCTCACAATTGCCTGAAGATATGGACATGATTTGGCTTCAACCCATTGAACGGTAAGGCAGTTATACACTAACTACGTGACTCCATAGTACCAGAAGCGCTAGAGGGAGAATGACAAAGGAAGTAACAAAGATGGATCAATATATTTTAACGTTTCCCGTTGTGTACTACTTGAAGAATCCGCTTACGGGAGGTAAGACAGTAAACCTCTCGTGGTGAGCAAATTGAAATCCCCTCCAACAGAACAATCCAAAGAGACGTCAGGCCACTTACGATACAGACAAGGGCCGTTTTCTCTTTCCCGGACGCACGGCTTCCACCTCCTCCTCGTCCGGATCATTCTCATTTTCGTCGTCACTTTGCACGCCGCCTTCGCTGTCAGGCTCTTGTCTATTGGCCTGCCGAGAGCCGAAAGACCGGGGCAGTTCCGGTCTCAATGGAACGGTCTGCATGTCGGTGGCAGCGCGGCACCGCCTGAGCCGCCCTGACACTTTTTTTTTTCCGACTAATACTAGTAAGAAAAAGGCATGCGGCGGGGCATATGCTTGTGCGTAGAGCTACCCTTGTGGCAAGAATTCCGGGTTGATGACGGATTCGGGTTAATGATGCACTACCACAGGTGAACCAAGCATTTTCCTCGGTGCAGGTGCAGTGCGCGGCGATAAGGAGATTGTAATTGCGGTCTGGCAGCCGGAAACGAGTCGGGTTTGCAGATTGCACGAATGGGGCCAAAATCCTCGGGGGTCGGGGGTGTTCGGGGCCTGTCGCCGTATTAGGGGGAAGGAGGGCGGGGGAAGCGGCTGTGGCCGGTCTATGCTTTTGTCGCAATCCAACACTGGTCTATCCAACGCTGCGCGAACAGCAAACAAAGATATCTGGTCATTGCCTCCTCCTGAGTGGTACATGACGGATCCCGTGATTTGCGAGAAAAATCATTGGGCCGCGGGAAGAAAGTTCCGCGGGCGACAAACGCAAGTTGCGCGCAACAACCTTGGATGCGGGGAATCCGGAACCTACCTGGAATTGAGAAAGCTGTCCCCAAAAAGCAGCAAAACTTGATAAATTGATATTATGTATCAGCTATACAAGCTTAGTGCGGTTCGAGGCGCAGCGACGCCCCCTCGTGGGCAATCCTGGTTGCGTGGCGTGCCGGCATGCGGGAGAGTATAACCCAATAGGAAGCCGTTTCCGGGACAAGTATTATATAACCCGCCCCAAAAGGGAAGCCGTTTGCTGTCTTGTTTTCCTTTTCGTTGGGACACTGACCACTGGGGCGAGAGCGCAATTGAGCCCCCCGCACGCCTACACAATGAGGTGGAGGGATACGGATAAAACATATCTCCACCTGTGTTTGCTACACAGTATCTTCGTGTTTGACTAGAGGTGCGTAGACAGTAGGTATGGAAATGCAGTCTGACCTCGGTAGGGCGAATTGATGGAGAAAACAGTCTTTTTATTTATTTTTTTAATCAAGTTTATTTGGTCCGTATGCAGCTACCAGCTATGATGGATCCTTTCGCCGACGAGGTACATTATTACATATGGATACATGAACACGCTGCGTATTGTTTTACCGAAAACATAGTCATGAACAAGGCAGTGTCGCCCGGCGCTTTGCAAACGGACACGGCTTGCTTCCAAGACTATCTCGGCCATTCAAACCACACCTCTTTCCAGGTTAGGTATAGAGGCGAACTAATGATCTTGACTTTCATGGTACTCTGTACAGTACAATATAAATTCGGTGGAATGGCCTGATATTGTGACAAAGATACGTAATTACTGTGTAGATGAGTTCCACCATTTCGTGAGTGCTTGTCTGTCTGCCTGTGATAGTGCTGCAAGGCGCCTGGCGCTAGTAACCAGCACTGAGGGGGATCTCACCAATTCTCCGACAATTCCCCAAATCTCAAACATGTTTCTCTAAGATTTGTTTGTCTCATAGCATCCCCCCCTCCCTCCCCGGCACGCCCTCCCGAAGTCCTCTGGAGCCAGCAAATAATTTGGCATCTACCGTATTCTCCCTTTTACAACACAGAACGCTAACGAGCGCCCGGCAGCAATGCCACGAGTTCTTGCCGTTGTTCCGGGGCGACGTACATTCAACCCCGGCAGCGCTCCGGCCAGGGGCCCTATTGGCCTTATGCTGTGCCGGAGAACTGAACTTCCCATTACCGCCTAGACTACCGTTCAACGCTAGTGAGGCGCCACCGAAACGTATCGCAGAGATCGCCGTGGTGCTCGCTACCCATACCATGCTGTAGTGCAGCAGTGCGATCATCAAATTGCCGACCATACTGTACAGAGTAGTATGACCAATGCATGCCGCCATAGTGCAAATAACATGCTGGTGGATACTGTACATATTGAATTCAACAGCGATAGGAGGCAGTGGGAGGTAATATCCCCTGCCATCGCACATTTAACCTGCAATCAGTGACAATATTGAAATAGTGCTGAAGTGGTGACGAGGATAACATCTCAACAAGCTGGTCGTTGCGCGCGGAGGTGACCTGTCTGAAGTAAAAAATGTCAAACCGGGGCAGGAGATTACTGGAGTTAAGCCTACCTCAGCATAGGCACACCATGCGGTACCTACCCAAATGTGAATTCAAATCAAAGCGAGCAGTCTACTGGCATTCACAAGCTTATAACTGATGGAGCCGAGTGCTATCTAAGAATCTTGCCGTCCAAGCTCGCCAACAAAGACCCTTACGTTGTATCGAGGTGTTACGAAGATCGTCTAAAGGGAATGCATGGGAGGGGGTAACTCCAGTAATTTCCTGCTCCGTGTTGAAATTTTTTACTCCAGCCTATACACCATACAGTAAAATTGGTTTCCGCGATCGGCACTTCGCGCAGTCAATTGCGTCAGACGGCGATGTGAAATTCGGTCTTCCAACAAGGCATAAGGACTTTGCCGCCCTTAGTCGGCGCGCGGGCAGGACTCATTTTACTGACTGTACTGCCATCCGTCACTCTACATACCCAGATCTACAGCACAGTGGTTTTTGACGGTTCGAATAGTATCTCCGATGTGATGCCCTGTGTCTCACCATCTCAGGTTGGATGTATGCAGTGGAGTCGTGTCAACAGGAAAAACATTTAGGCAAGAATCCACGTAGAAGACCTTCAGCACCACTTGCTCATGGGTAATTACTGTGCCTACGGCAACCCATAGGTAATCCAACACCTGCCTAAGGTTAGATGGGTTCTTGCGTGAAGAATTTTCCGCTAGGCCGCCTCCCAACCACTCGTTGACGTTCGGTATTGTAAAAAGGAGAATACGTCAATTTGACTGAACTGCCATCTCAAATCTATACTATCGGTCAGATCCGTCAGGTAATTCCCTACCATTATTCAGAGTTCAACGGCAAGTGAGAACTGTAGTTTGAGGGCATCGCTAAGTCCCAGTTTTGACTCTCATGTTTTTCGTTGCATGAAAAAGTTGGTCACCACGCGACTCCCTCGGTCCTACTATAGTGACCGGAATAGTCTTGTAAGGTGCGCTGATCCGTAACCTGTCATTCGCAGGGCTGTAGCCATAGCGCTCGCTGGTGAGTGCTTCGCCTACCTTACCAGGAAGATGCTGAACTGATAGCACCATGATATGGTAAGTGCTCATTGCAGCAACGTCAAACTAGAGGTGGACAATGAGGAAGAATGGGTGAATTTTTATCGTGCTTAACGTGTTTTATTGGCAGCAAATAGTAGACAGGTGACCCGTGGCAACCACAGAGACCTTCACTACTAAGACTCTGTAAATGTCGGATTCGGTCTGTCATATCTGCCACTCTCTGTACAGTATATCAGTGGCTGGACAGAATAACCGAGCAAGCGAGATTCCCTCACCAAAATACTGAATCTAAAGGCTTGAAAATTGTTACTGTGGAGGTGACCGCAATCATTACAAAAAGCAATGTATTCGGACTTGTTCCACACAAGTCGAACTTCAACATGTGCCCATGTCAATCCATTTTGAATGGCAGAACGGGTACAGTGAGCCCCCCCAACCCCACACACACACACACACACATTACAAAAACGAGAACGTCTATTTACCCCACCAAAGATTGTCAATTTTTTTGATGTGTCAAATTTTGTGCTACTGTGTAGCCTTTCTTTGGATTTGACTCTACTGTATTCATTTAAAATGGACAAAACTTGAGTTTATTCAAATTCGACTGATTAGAAACAAGTCTACACATAGCTTTGTGTGATGATTGTAGTCGTCCAACAATCTTCAAGCCTTGAGAGTCGGCATTTTGGTGAAAACACATCGTTTACTTGTTACTCTATTTGCCAGTCCACTGTGACACTCCCTGACTAACTACAGTTGATCTACAGCTTCTCCGGTCATTCTAGCCCTAATTTCTATCCCACTTTACTCGTACCGGTATGGGTCAGCTACCGGTACTGTACACAGTAGGCGATTTTTGGTGATGACTCAGCCGCATTTTTGATGGTATGGGGACCGTCACTGGAAGGTCCCCATGGGTTACAAGTACTTCGTACATACAACAGAATTTGATGCAGAGAGTTCTACCGCTATTCCCCGGTAACCGGTATGTGGCGGACCAGTGTGTGCAGGGTTGGCTGTATCAATAATCCGATTTCAATATTATGGGATGCACAGCACTGGAGTCACTGGAGTCGGAGAGCATGACTTTACGTCGAGCGATATCAGGTCTGACTAGTTGAGATAATCTGACTGCTACCCTCTACCGGTATCATCGTTCATTCAGGTCCTCTCTTCACTATTTCGGTCGTGTTCCACCGTAACTCGAACGACACGGGCAATTGCTTCTCGTATCTTATTTGAGTTTTGTAACGCAACTGGCCTTCCACTCCTGGTCATTGCCGTAGTAGCTGGCTGTCTCAATTCTCCACGTGAACCACTTCTGCTCTGCTCTGCTAGCCGGTTTCTCTTGTCTCACTTCAGCTCCAACAAGCTTCATCTCGATTCGCTAATTCTGCAGTCCTGCGCTAGGATTCTCTGTACCAAGAACCAACCTTTAAGTTTAGTTGCTTGCCAATCTGCACGGGCTTGCCAGCCGTCCAAGCAGGTACAACGCCTTCAAAATGGACGCTGTTCGATTGTCACGCTCCATACTACTGTATGTAGTTTCCAAGCTGCATCGAAATGGTCCGATATTTCCCTGGTCTGGCCTGCGTGACTGGCGCGTGCAAGGTGTGCCACAGGATCGAAGGTCTGGCATCAGAGCTTCTACCGGTATCTGATCCTTTTTTGATGGAGGGAAATTCGAATTGGGAATCTCTCAGAGTGTAATAACTCGGACTTTCTACCTTTATCCCTTGCAGCTACCCCGGCTATCTAGAACCTTTGACCGATCACGATGAACTGCATTGGACCACGCCAAATCCAAGTTTTTATCTCTTGTATTGGTTCGCTCTGTGAGAAGCCAAACGGTTCACCCAGCTCGGCATATGACTTGCAACAATCTCGGCTCCAACAGGTCGGCTGCTCGGCTGGCCATGTGGGCGTCCGATGCTGTTCATGATGAATGGACAGATGTTAGCGATTAGGTACTGTTCGGCAGGCGGGGGTTGCAGGCGGAGAAAACTTCTACAGCCATGATTCGAGATTGCAGGCCGATCTCGCCACAAACCGCCGTGCAGGACCCACACGTGACGATGGATCATGGCAAGCGGAGGGTTACACAACGTCATGTTGCCGTTGACTTCCTCTGCGAACGCAACGAGAGGTTCTACCAGTATTACACTTGAGCCTCTCAGCGATGTTATTGTGATCTTGTGGAGTGGCTTCTTGTCCATCATCATACATGAATGTAAGCGTCAGCTATGGACGTGTAGAACCGTTTCCTGTTTCGTTATATACACAGCATGCTAGTGCCGTACCGTAATTACACTACCGTTTGTCAAATGCGCCCAGTGGCCCCTCTGGACGCGGCCAGAAACTGCAAGAGTGGAAAACTGTCAGAAAATGTTTTGACATCTCTGGCTAGGTGCATCGGGATATTTCTGTCCGAACCTGTCACGACTCACCATGCGCGACGGCATTCGCCTAGACATGGAATGCGTTAGCCTCCTTCCCTGCAGTTCCCCAAGCTCGAGCGAGCCATGGTCAACGCCGGTCAGAGTCTAATAAAACGCTTACCCTGGGGTATTTGGCGGATTCACTGCTGGCACGGCAACTCTATTTGGTGTTCGCAACTCCCCCATCTGCCGAAAGACATCTTTGTACATAACTCTTCGGAAAGTCAGCTTCTAGAAAAGCCACCACTCCTATCCCCTGTATCCGATATCCAATATCCTCAATCGCACAATCCCTAGTTACACGAGACCTGCATTTTTAGTGTTACCCCTCCTGCTTCTCATGCTTCTCCTGCAAGATTAGCAGGTAGACGATTGAAGCAATGTCTTCTGCTCGACAGTTCCCGACTATCAAGGCGATTAGATCCTATGTGATTAGTGGCGTAGGTTCTGGTAAGAAAAGTCGACTCGGATTACCCATTTCGGCAGCGCCACGACATAGCGGCTAATAGATATAACAGGGGGGGACTATCATAATGTTAAAGGAGGTCACTGGTATGCACGCTGATTGAGATTGGTTCTATGTAGGGTAACAAGAGACAAGGCTGACTTCTGTGTCACAGGCTAGTCGATTCCGACATCTCCACGCCATGCTCCATATGGGACCAGTTCAAAAAGTCCAGAACAAGTTGGGGTATCAATGTTCTGGGTTCTTTTTTGATAGAGATCGAGGCTACGGATGGTACCGTCGGGATCGCCACGGGATTTGGTGGTAGGTATAGATTGATCACTCGCCTGGCCCCTTTAAGTGAGCTAAGTTTCGACAGCTGACGCTTGATTAGGACCCCCTGGCTGCTGGTTAGTTCACCAGCATTTCGAACGGTTTCTAATCGGTGCCGATCCCAGGAATACGAATCTACTCTATGAGCAAATGTACAGATCCTCGATGTTCTACGGCCGCAAAGGTTTACCCGTGGCCGTAGTCTCTGCCATTGACTTGGCGATATGGGACCTACTGGGGAAGATAAGGAACGAGCCGGTCTACAAGATGATCGGTGGGGCAGCGAGAGAAAGAATTCCGTTTTATTACACAGGTCCCGAACCTGCGGCCGCTAAGACTATGGGGTTTTGGGGCGCGAAGGTACCCCTGCCTTACTGCGCGGCTGACGGGCACGAGGGCTTGAGGAAGAACGTGGATTTCTTGCGCCGGCATCGTGAAAGAGTGGGACCCGACTTCCCCATCATGGTGGACTGCTACATGAGCCTGAATGTTTCCTACACGATCGATCTTGTGGAAAAATGCAAGAATCTTGATATCAATTGGTGGGAGGAATGTTTGTCCCCCGATGACACAGATGGATATCAGCAGATCAAGCGCGCGCACCCCGGTATAAAGTTTACCACGGGAGAGCATGAGTACTCCCGCTATGGCTTCCGAAAGCTCATAGAAGGTCGCAATCTTGATATTATCCAACCCGACGTTATGTGGCTAGGCGGCATGACAGAACTTCTCAAAGTGGCCGCCCATGCAGCCGCATATGACATCCCAGTGGTGCCACACGCCAGCGGGCCTTACAGTTACCATTTCGTGATTTCTCAACCTAACACGCCCTTTCAGGAGTACTTGGCCAACTCGGCCGACGGAAAAAGCATACACCCCGTTTTCGGCGACCTATTCATTGACGAACCCATCCCCACGAAAGGGTTTCTTACATCGGCGGATCTCGACAGGCCAGGTTTCGGACTTACCATCAGCCATGCTGCCAGAGCCAAGTTAATTCCATCAGATTATTTGCTCACGCCGCCTCCATCTCATAGTATTCAACCGGCTCTTAGCCATGGACAATTAACACCCGACGCGTCTTCTATGGGGGATGATCCGCTATCCGAGGAGACGGCACATGCTTCTGGGCCACTGAGTTTGACGGATGAACTAACAACGGGCTGGAATGTTCTTGGGGTGAAGTCTTAGGCGACCAAATGGAGATAGCTCATCCAGATATGCGAACGAAAAATATATCACGTTTAGTTTCATCTAGTGGCACATACATTTCGCATTATGAAGTCACATCGTACGAAATTATCTTCGTTCCCAATTGAAAAAGCCTAAGAACCATCGACCAAGGTTATACCCACGGTTTCCAGACCGGACCAGATCCCCCATGATCCATTACATATCTCTCCGTGAGGCTGCAGCTGTCCAAGGCTGATACACCGCTTGCCGTTCGAATCATCTGATCAAACGTGACAATCACACCCTTTCAAAATTTCCATGTACGATGACAGAGTGCATCCCCACTCTTGGGTGGTATTGATATCACACCATGTTTGTTTTGCCGTTCAAGTACACTGGAAATACTGCTATGGATTGTGGGACCCGGTTGGTTTGTGCTCTCGAGTCTATGGTAACAGTATCGTTGTGATCATTGTCCTGCCGGTTGATAGCTTCTTCCGTAAGAGGTGAAATCAACTATTTGGTCGTCTTGCTTATCATATTCCACAAAGATTCGAGTCCCCTGTGGCTCTCCACATGCCGTAGTTTTATTGCCACAAGCCATCAAGGTGCCCGATCCATGATGTCCCACCCAATGTTCCCTTCACTCAATTATTCACCAACATGATCCTCAGATACTTCCACCAAATCCAGACGCCTGCCGTAATTAGCCGTATCTCAAATCGGACCCCACGTGAGAGTGCCTGCATAGGGAAAAACTCTGATCATCTTCATGTGATTGAGACCCGCAAAATTTTATTCCGCGTCCCACCGCCTGAAATTCTTCACTGTCACGGTTACTTCGGGGGACGCTGCACCGAGCCGAATTACAGACTAGTCCACAGCTGATGGATGGCTATCCCCTGAACCATGTCTGACATCTGGGCCGTTACACATGGGCTCGTTCCTACAGTACTGGTGAGGAATGGGGTAGCACCATGTCAGGCAACATTTTTGGGGGGACAGTTCGCGAAAGGTGCATGTATTAACCAGCCGTTTCTGTCGATCAAGACGGTTCGCATTTCTTCTCAGAATGTTTCTAGGCCACTCTATCTTTTTTCTTTCCAGGTAACGCAGATATTATATACATCCGAGCTAATGTTTGCTTACTTATGGATTGGGGCAGGTACGTTCTTGGCTCACTTGAGCTTTTGGTGAACAGCCGGTCGTCATGCCTAGAATTCGTGGAACGAGAGTTTGGTTTAACGGGCTAATGCTTTCGTATCACAAGGACAAGCAGGAGTGGAAGGGTCATAATCTGGACTGTCTTGTTCATCCAGTTTGAGTTCAAACATGAAAGCTCGAGTTCTTGGGAGTAACTATCGGGCATTAAGGCTCTCTGTTGCTCTCCAGCTACTGTGAGCCCCATCCAGGAGAGCCATAATCCCATTCACACTTAGAATCGAGACAATGAACTGCTCCGATCCGTGAACTACGACAACACGTGGTGAATATTCCTGGTCACCGAATTGACTTCTTTTCAAATTTAGCGATGAGCTTCGTTAGGCATCGTTGCCACCCCTATTCCCGGGAGCCTTCAAGTCTCGTACCGTAGCGATCTCACGAACGCCTACCTGCTCATCATTTTTAGTCCTGACTTGACTGTTTCTGAAACGATGCCATTTACAGGCTTACTTGTCGGTAAGACTGCCATCATAACTGGCGGCACGACCGGCATAGGCCGCGCAATAGCGCTAGAATATCTCCGCCAAGGCTGCAATGTAGTAGTGAATCACCTAGGTCTCCCCGAAGACTCAAACCACCTCAGCTCTCTTCTCTCCGAAGCTGAAGCCCTCAGATCCTCTTCAAACCCCACCACCACCACCACCACCACCACCGACCCCGTAGGATCCCTAGCGCACCTCCCGGGCGACGTCTCCGACCCTACCACTGGCCCGGCCCTCGTTTCCTTTGCCCTCACTCGCTTCGGCCCCCGCCTCGACATCTGCGTCTCCAACGCCGGCATATGCACTTTCTCTGACTTCCTCGCCGTCAGCGCCGACCTGCTGACCAAAACCATCTCGACCAACCTCACAGGGGCTTTCCAGGTCGTCCAGGCCGCCGCCCGCCATATGGCCTACCACAACGATCCGCCTGGCGGCTCCATCATCGGCGTGAGCAGCATCAGCGCGCTGGTCGGCGGGGGAGCACAGACGCACTACACGCCGACGAAAGCTGGGGTGCTCTCGCTGATGCAGAGCTGCGCGGTGGCGCTGGGGCAGTACGGCGTGCGGTGCAATGCGCTGCTGCCGGGGACGGTGCGAACGCAGCTAAACGAGGAGGATTTGCAAGACGAGGAGAAGCGGGCGTATATGGAGAAGCGGATTCCGCTGGGTCGGCTCGGAGCGCCTGGAGATCTGGCGGGGCCGGCAGTCTTTTTGGCGAGTGACGAGCTGAGCGGGTATGTGACAGGGGCGCAACTGTTGGTGGATGGGGGGTTGTTCGTGAATTTGCAATGACCTGGATTGCGGTCATGCGGATATTACTGGCTTTTGAGGATGAGACATCTGACGAAAGGCGTCCACGTGCGAAGGTACGCTGGCAAAGTCAGACTCGCGGCTTTTAATGGAAGTTCTCAGCGAAAATTGGTTAACTATATTTCCTAGAGAAAATTGAATTGATTCTTCAGGGAGAATTCGCCGAAACAAGTTAGAGCTAGATTAGCCAGCTTGCTGCTGGTACGCGTATAAAGATGTCTTACCCCTATCTACTCCTTGTGTGCAACAAACCTGAGACCAAGCTGTATCTGCTCTATTTCCTCTGCTCTTTCGCAATTAGACTTTTCCTCCTTGCCTCATATTCCTTGTAAGCCTTCATTCCCTTCCCGTAAAGTAACTCGACCAGCATATCGATCCATTCCGCGTCCATATTTACATCATCAGCCATGTTTAAAAGCGCCTCATATGTAGCCGACCATTCCGTGGTACCGTCTTCTTCTGCTGTTATCCCCATCTCTTCGCGTTCATCCATTATCAAATATCGCTCGTCAAGGTAGATCTGCCAGGTGTTGTGGTTGAAGAGGGTTTTGAAGAGGGGCTCGGCGCGTTGAATGAGGTACCGCCCGATCCGGGCTTTCCGAGTTGAATTGAACATCTGAGAAATGGCGAAGGGAAATTCATCAGTTGGAGGCTTCAACGCAAGTTGGATTCATCAAAGGGTGTTTCACGAGGAAGTCCTACCGACATACTGAGCACCCTCTCAATACACCCCCAAGCCGCCTGCCATGTTCCCTCTTTATCCTGATCCTCCATGGCGGAGAAAGACTTTGCAACATTATCTCTAACCGTCTCGTCTTCGCCAAAACAAACCCAGGCCGTTCTCATCAGATTATCCGGGTCTTTATCTCGCCTTAGATCTCTCCACCACTTGCGATCCTTCAACCCATGTTTTTCCTCCCAAGAATCCCAGCATTTCGAAGTGTATGGTTGCGAGGCAATCCGACGCACCTCATCCGGCGAGCAGAAGGTAAGAAAGCCGCCCTGGGCGGGATCTCTAAACTGTGACAGAACCCAGCGATTAGGGTGTCGGGTGTCCGGCAGGAAAGCGCGCGTAACACGCTCGAGTAGTTTCTCCAGGAGGGGCTCCGCGAATTTCGGGTCTGATGTATTTGATGATGAGGCGGTCTCGATCTGGCAGTCTATGACTTCGTAGTTGGCCTCTACGGCGGAGTCGGTGTCGTTTTCCTGGTTCCCCCCTTTTACGCTTCCTTCAATCTTACAAAGCTCTCCTCTTAGAGTAGCGGTGTTCGTCTCTTCTGCGCCCTCTTCGCTCTCGGTCGACACATCCAGGCCCGGAATCTTCGCCAAAACCACCCTGGGTACCCTTGAAAGCCTGCTCACGAGGGACCGAGCGGCCATCTTAGCTTTCGGACCATAGGAAGCAATATCAACCAAATGGCCTCGCCAGCGTGCGGTTCGAAAGCCTAGACATAACCCGCAATGCTCCATACAAACAACGTCCGACAATACGACATTATATTCCCATTCCTAACATTAGGTACAGAGAAGGAAAAAAAATACGCGGCTGATTTCCAGGACTGGTCGGGCAAGGTGGACTGGACCCCTTCCTCTCCGCCCAATGATGTCGTGTGACAACGTGGCTCCGGCATTCCCCGCTTCCTTTTCTCACTCCCATGCAGAACACGGGCCACATAAAGTGCTCATCCTTCACATTCCAATTTGGGCCGAGGGAACTGTTTGCGTTTGGTTGAGCCATCGCGATGTATGAATTTCCGTTGGCGCTGCTGCCGTCGGGTTTCTACGTACCAGAGATGCGTGAGTGGTTGTCTCGTGAGTTGGCTTACGGTGTTGGCAGCTGGTGTTGTTAGTCAATGCGTTTTTAGGGCCACTGCACTTGACAACAAATCTGCAATGCGATACGAAGTAATGTACTGCGCGCAATGAGTAAATTTGGCATGAAAATCTACAATCGCTTCAAAATATCTTCAACAACTTCGCTTGTCTGGGCTGTGCCGCCTAAATCTGGGCTTAACAGTTTTCCGTCCTCCAAATTGCCATCGACAGCGGCATAAATCATCGCGGCGGCCTTTTCCTCATGGAGGAAATCCAACATCAGCGCCGTGCTCCGAAGAGTAGCGATGGGGTTGGCTATGTTCTTGCCCATGATATCAGGCGCACTGCCATGGCAGGGCTCACCGATAGCCATGCTTTCACCCACATTGGCGCTGGGGACGAGACCGAGCGATCCTACGAGAGCGGCGGCTCCGTCGGACAGCAGATCGCCGTACAAATTGGGCGCAACAACAACATCGTAGTCTTTGGGTTGACGGTACAATTTGTAGAACATGCTGTCGATGATTTGCTCCTCCACTTGAAGCCTAATACGGTCGTCTTTCGCGAATCGGTCGGCAGCTAGGGCTTCGCGACATGAGGATCGGAAGAGCCCGTCTGTCTGAGAAAGAACATTGCTCTTATGGGTGACAGTGACCAGCGGACGGTTGTGGATGCTACTCTCGCCTGCGATACGTGACAATTGGCGGCGAACGGCAATATCACCTGCCATAGTGGCGATACGCAAGCTTGCGCGTTGGGAGATGCGCTTGATGGCTTCGGCCACCTTCAGTCCTGAGCCGGCGGCATCCGGATCCTCAAACGTCTTCTCTTCCTTGACGTATAGATCTTCCGTGTTCTCGCGCACAATGACCATGTCAATAGGTCGCGTCGCGCTCATCACCGTCTTGACAGGTCGCACATTGGCGTAGAGGTCGAGCTTCTTGCGCAGGGCGACAATGGGCGAGCTATAGCCCTGAACAGCCTTGCTGGGGGAAGACACAGCGCCGAATAGGGCGCCATCGCAGCCGTTGCGAAGCGCATCAAGCGTGGCGTCCGGGAGAGCCTTGCCCGTTTTCTCAAACGTCTCAAAGCCAGCATGTAGGTTGACGAATTCGAACTGTAAGCCAAGCGAACGCGGGAGGGCTTCGAGGATGCGCCGACCAGCCGGAATCACTTCTTTGCCGATGCCGTCGCCGGGAATAAGCCCGATGCGTAATGTGCGTCGCGCAGCCATGTTGGTGTCTGAGCAGTTTGAGTTCCTGTCCCGGCGATGGCTTAACTGCCTTGTTCCGACTCCAAAATGAATGTCTGTTGCGACGCCGGTGACATTGGTTGCGCCGCTCCACGGAGCATTTTTAAAAAAAACCAAATTGTCCCACACAAAATACCTCGGCGATGTGGACTCCGGTATTCTGCCGGATCACACCGTTTTCGTGTGAATACGCATCATATCCTTGGGACATGCTACAATGCTTCCATATACTGGTGACGTTCCACTCTGCGGTCGCAGGATTCTGTTCCCATCTAACATCTCTATCAGAGTGCACTGGCGTACATGTGGTGATAGACTGAAAAATGAAAAGGCCAGTCATCACACCTTGCTAGCGTGTGGCAATTTGTAAGCTGTACCTACGTCGTACTCGTCCTACACAGTAGATGCCCCACCATCTCGCGGGGGTTGACTTGGCTCCGACTTCCGTCATCGCGAGGAGCATCGTGGCAGGCTTACAGAAATGGCAACGGGTGAACTTCTTCCGATCGATTGTGATCGCGTTGTTTAGCATGAGCATGAAAAGTTCGCCAACACAAGCGATGATACACGCTTGTTCCCCTCATGAAGTGTCCCTTTGTTCGCAGGCACATGAGATTGTTGGACAGCTGACAGTTTCAATATGCCACATTCAGCTTCCACGAAGTACAACACAAGTCATCATAGTGATAGGAAGACACTCGAGCAAATTCTCTACCCTATCCTCTACAGCTTAGGTCAAATCTAGTGTATCTGTCTGCTATCTAGCAGACGACTTGTTGGTATCTATCGTGAACAAAAAAACAAAAGGAGCATAAAGTATGAAAAAAATTACGAAGTCATGGATCGTCAGACCATCAACTCTCAGCCACCCCAAGACTGGGTGAGGCAACCCTTGGCTCCCCGATGGGTGTAATCGCCCTCTTGGCTACTGATGGGTCCGCAATATCATCCAATGACCATTGGTGCGCCCCGATACCATGACTCCCGTCCTCCTGAACCGCGAGGCGCTTGGCTAGACGCCGTTTCATCTCGCGCTCGATTCCATAGTTCACAGCATCAAGAACAGTGTTAACTGTAGCGTGTGGCGTGTGTGCAGGCGTTGTGCCGTCTTGAAAGACGCCTGTCTTCACTAAGATCGAATGCCACTCATTCTCAGCCTGCTCATTGAAGCGGTTGGCACCAATTATGTCGCTCTCTGGAGTGTCACCTTCTCAAAAGTTAGTCACCGTACATAGAATGAGTTTGCCTAAACAGTCGAGAAAACTCACCAACAAAGTACACTGTTTGTGGCGGCGAATCGAGGTTGTGCTCGTTTCTGCGCCAGCGCTGTAGTAACCGTGTGGCAAACTCAAATGTTCCCATCTGAGGTTTACCAAAGGCCTGCGTTTTCAGCGTTTTGCCTTTGGTCACCTGGTTGAAGGTGTGCTCTACGATTCCGCGCAAAGCCCCCATCCCCAGCCGAGGATCATCGTGACTAGCTGACCATAGCATGTCGTTATGCGAGAAGTAGATGGGTGGGCTCTCGTCGAAGGTTTCTGACATGGTACCGACGCGGCCGTCCTCGGACATGGCCACATCAAGAATGATCTGCAGATCACCGGCCCAATCCCGCGAGTCAGCAAACACGAAGATGGCATCAATCTTGGTCTGGCCAAAGTCCCTCGTCCGAGAATTGGCGTGCTCCTCGGGGGTTAGCTTCCGGAACGGTGTTGTCGCGCTGTTATGCTTGATGATGTCACCAGGGGTGATGACATCTTTGAAGCCGTAGGACTCGGCTACGGAACGGCACTTCTCGCCCTCGCCGCCCACAACCAACACGGTTTTATACGTGTTCGCCATTTCTGACATGGGCGTGTGGCCACAGATGAACTGACTGGGCGAAATCTTGATCTGGAGTTGCTCTGACAGATCACCACATCTCTCAGCTTCCGATTTACCGCCACCATTGGTCAAAAAGATGTACGGACTGAGTGAGTGTCAGTACAGCGGTCAACGTCGGGGTTGGCTCGGAAATTTTACATTTTAATCCCATACTTGTTCTCGCCATTGAGAACCTTCATGGCTTGGACAGCTTCAGGGATAGCGCGACCTCCTCGTACAAGAACGCCGTCGATGTCAAAGCCAAAAGCAAAGCTGTCGGCCACGAGATCATCCGAAGCGGTATGGTTGGCAGTAACCTCGGGAGATGAAAGAGGAGATGAGGGAGACTCGCTAGTTGAACTTGCGGAGCTCAGCGACGGGACTGAATCGCGAGGTGACGACAGGTCGCCGATGGATTTTTCTTTTTTCATTCTCTTTTCCAAGTCACCGCGGGCATGTTCGATCTCATTAGCGAAGTCTCCATGATGGAGAGTTGGCTTGCCGCCTTGGATGAATTGAGGAGAAGTCATGATTGAACAGCGGATGCAACCTGTGGTAATGATCGAACTCGACACGCAAAAACACACAATATCAAACCCGAGAAGAACTTCCCAAGACAGCAGAATCAAGTGGATCTTCCCGAAAGCTGGAGAAATCTGGGGAAAGGAGAGAAATGCTGGTCGAGCATCTGGGGCGGCATATATATGCTGATAAGAATACCCTGATATTAGTAAGTTTGGTGTAACGACATCGAGACCTAGGAACTCTGACGTACAATCCATGCTGAAGGGTGGAACCGT
>JAOYMO020429947.1:0-22536 GCA_025802455.2 Iodosphaeria phyllophila | reverse complement strand
GGATGCCAGCTTACCAAGTCCCCGCCTGTCTCCTACTCTCCAAGCCGCTCATATTCACCACCCCATAGATGGTCATGACTATGCAGACGAGGAAGGGGATATGTCCATCTTCGCTCAAGATGATTCCCATTCCCAGCATGGGGATGAGATGATGCAGCAAGATGAAAGTTACGACGACGAAATTCGGGATCCATCTTCCGCCCTCGTCCGACGTCCATTGCATCTCAACCCTAGGAACAGAAGCTCTGCAGTCATAACAGAACCTCACGCTATCCAGAATATGATCGAGTCTTACGATGCCATGCCTGATGAGATGAAGACAGCTATGCTGTATCATCTCCTGCGCCGATCTTCGCGTAAGACGTTGCATGTGGTCGCCAACGTCGTCAATCCCGCCTTGAAATGTGATATTCTCAAGGATTTACCCCTGGAGTTGAAGCTGCACATCTTGTCGTATCTTGACCATACTGATCTCTGCCAGGCAGCTCAAGTGTCCAAGACGTGGCGTAATATTGTTGACGGCAATGAGACGGGCTGGAAGGAGCTGATGGATCGTGACGGACTCACTCTGCCGCCTAGCGAGCTGGAGCGAGCCATCCGCGAGGGCTGGGGCTGGCAGGATCCCGTGGGGTACGAAGGTTGTGAGCGAGATCTCAGTTTGCAGAGTCGCATGAGTGCTACAGAGTCGGACCTGCTGAAAGACGCATCACCCAAGTCAAGTCAGCCACCCACCAAGTTGCGCACTTCAAAGCGTAAGAGGGCGATGACCAACTTGGGATCGGACCGCTCTAAGCGTCATGCTAGTGCTAGTCATAGTGGCGGCGGTGGTGGTGGCAGTGGGTCCAACAAGGAGGATAGCAACAGCAGCAACAAGTCTCTACCGCTCATCAAGACGCATCGCTCCGAAGGCCCCATATCGGCCGCCAACGCTGCTATCCTCGCCGTTCCGGACCCACACATTGGCCTGCCAAGTCTCCGTAGGATGCACCTGTTCAAGTCCTTGTACCGCCGCCATTACCTCATTCGCAACAGCTGGACCAACGGTAAAGTCAAACCCGGTCACGTGGCCTTCACCGCCCACCCTCGTCATGTTATCACCTGTTTGCAGTTCGACGACGAGAAGATCATCACGGGGAGCGATGATCAGCTGATCCACGTCTATGACACCAAGACGGGAAAATTACGCAAGCGTCTCGAAGGCCACGAAGGTGGCGTCTGGGCCTTGCAGTATCAGGGCAACCGCCTAGTTTCCGGTTCTACCGACCGCTCCGTGCGCGTCTGGGATATCGAAAAGGGCCTTTGCACTCAGGTCTTCTACGGCCACACTAGCACCGTTCGCTGTCTGCAGATCCTGATGCCTACCGATACCGGCGAGCTCGAGAACGGCAAGCCCGTTATGATGCCCCCCAAACCTCTAATCATCACCGGCTCCCGCGACAGCCAGCTCCGCGTTTGGCGTCTCCCCGAAGCGGACTCCCGCCGCTATATCCAGACTGGACCGCCGGCCAACGATGCTGATTGCCCCTATTTCATCCGCACTCTGCTCGGCCATACCCACTCTGTCCGCGCAATCTGCGCCCATGCTGATACACTTGTCAGCGGCAGTTACGACAACTCGGTGCGTGTCTGGAAGATCAGCACCGGAGACCTCGTCCACGTCCTCGAGGGCCACAACCAGAAGGTCTACAGCGTCGTTCTCGACGTTCCGCGCAACCGCTGCATCAGCGGTTCCATGGACAGCTTCGTCAAGATCTGGGATCTGGCCACAGGCACCTGCACGCATACCCTCGAAGGCCATAACTTGCTCGTGGGTCTCCTGGATCTTCGCGATGAGCGCCTGGTGTCTGCGGCCGCGGACTCGACGCTGCGGATTTGGGATCCTGTCACGGGACGCTGCCAGAGCACGTTGACGGCGCATACGGGCGCCATCACGTGTTTCCAGCATGACGGCCGGAAGGTTGTTAGTGGGAGCGATCGCACGCTCAAGATGTGGGATATTAGGAATGGGGAGTGTATCCAGGATTTGTTGACGGAGTTGGGTGGGGTTTGGCAGGTTAGGTTTGATGAAAGGAGGTGTGTTGCTGCTGTGCAGAGGGACCTGATTACTTATGTTGAGGTAGTGTTTCCCCTCCCCTGTCTCTTTCTTTTTTTCGAGAGAAATCACATACTGACTGACCCGATGTTTCAGATCCTCGACTTCGGAGCTGTTCGCGATGGAAAGAGTCCCAAGGACCTCGGCCGACGCATCTTGCTCAACCCTAATGAAGTGCCGGCTGTGACGGCTGAGGACGCCTAAGTATGGTAATTCTCTGTTGGTACACAGGACCAGACCATGATCAAGCACTTGTCGTCGGATTCTATCCCAGTACACGAGGGCTTGATGCTCGTTAGGATTAAGCGAGGTATGGCTTAACCTGATCAAGCTGTGGCCGATGTTAGCAGGGAATTCGCAGATTCTTACGCACATCCGGGCAACCGAACAGCACCCACAAGGAATGGAAGGCAACCGCACGATTTTTTTACTTTTTACTTTTTTTTCTTTTTTACGCAAGCGGCATTTATCGGAGAAACGAAACATGCTGCAAGCAGGGCAGGCGTTGCATTTACATTGTTAGCACCATTACGATTGATTGTTTGCTCGCTTGCTTCGCATTTGCATTTGCAATTTTTCAAGGGGCAAGGGAAGGGGGCTTTGTTCTTTTTGCGCTGGGGACGCATACGATTATGTTATGATACTACTAAACGGAAACGGAAACGGAAGCTCTAGCGCACAAGAATATACCATTCGCGTTTCTCAAGCTAGTTCGTTTACTTGCTCGGAACAACGAGGTCTCTCTCCGCAAGCGAACACTCTGAAGGGGAGGGGGGAGGCATGTAGGAAGGGAGGTTCACAGCCTCAGTCTTAAGTTTGGTATCCAGAGAAGAGGGGAACGATAAGGAGAAGGTGCGATTCTGGAAGAAAATCTTGCTAGGAAGGTGTTTGTGTAGGATGGGGCATTGATCCGGCTTTGTTTGTTATTAGTCGATTAATCGGCTTTATCCATTCATCCATCAACAAGGGGGTGTTTTAGGGCGAGTGTGGAAGGGGTGCATGATGGTTATGGCGCTTCTGTTTCGTATCCTTTTCTTTTTCCTCCATTTTGATACCGGTCTCATAGGTTGTTAGCAGGGCAGGTAAAGGGAAGGAGGCGAAGGATTGGGGTGGGAGCGAGGGTATGATGAGTTATGAAATGTTAAATTTGCTCTATTCTATTTTCTCCTGACTGATCGTCTGAGGTTGGGTTTTGGGTGTCTACGTCTGTTCGTAAGGCTCTACTGGCGGCCGGTGGATGCAAAAGTGCTGTCCGCTCTGGAGTGTATTGGTGTCTGTGGGATGAATGACCTACTTCGGCTTTTAGGATGGCCGCTATTTGGTATTTCTACGGTAGGGGTGAACTTTGGGGTGGGGGCAGAGCTTCGGACTGGAGGTGGGGTATGGTGGCTGATAGAGTTGGGGGTGCTTAAGCTGCCGAACAGAAATACAGCAATTCTGTCTATTGACGGTATTTAGAAATAGCTATTTCTGCCTCGGGACATGGTTATGGTCGTGCGGCATCAAGTGTGGTAGGTGGGGGCAGGCATTGGCAATTGTGGGTCGTTTGTGAATGGGGGAGCTGGTATGGAATTCGCGTGGATAGGTTCAGGACAGGACGACCCAGTAACACACCATTGGTTTTTTTCAATCACTTCGAAATGGAGACATGTTCTGCGGGCTAAGGGTTTTGATTGTACTTCAAGACTGGTCAGTGCCTAGTGACTTCTCTAGTCGTGGTTGCTTGATTGGATCTATCGACCCACTTGTTCCAAGTGAATGAGCGATAGTACTACGCTGGCTTAGTGAGACTTGGTTGTCTATTTTCATTTACATCGCGGAGCCTGCTCTTCCCTTGTCGATTGAATGCCCTTGGCAGCATTTCTGCTCACGGGCTTAGGGTTGATTTCGTTACTGAGAGACACTCCCCAAAGATACAAATATCACTGTATCGTTGCATGCAGTTCTCATACCCGCTTCCAACGTTTTCTCGTGGTTTCTTGGGCTGCTTTGGTTGGAATGCCCATGCTCGTTAAGCAGCGGCAAGACCATCACACTACGGAACAGGCCAGTGATCGCCAATACATCATCTTTGCTTATTGTCATATCCACTGGCATCACCTCAATTCTGCTCCGGCAAACGCACAGCTACCGGGAAAACACTGCATTGCCCCCACAAGACCCGACTGCATATGTACCGCACAACATGGAGGTTTCCCTTCCTTCCCTGGATGATTCCGGCGGATCATACTTCTCTGAGCTCCCAAGTCTTGGTCATATATCTGTGGAAAGACTGTGGGATTTCCTGACCTGCATCAACAATAAAATCCGAGAACTGGAACCAGATATTACCCAGCCCCTGCTTCATCGTCATGAGGTTATCCCTCTCATATTTGAAGACTTGTGCACCTCAGGTTCTCACTGTGATGTGCAATCTCAAGGTGTTGATGTCACATCTATGCTTCCGCTGGGAATGCATCTTGCCATCCTGCGTAATGAGTTACGGATGATCATCAACGTACGAATCCGACCCACTCTCCGCCAACTCACGATCTCGGACTTGCCAGATGAGCTACTGGCGATGGTCTTCGATCATCTTGAGAAGCCGCCACCCAATGGTTACGAAGATTTCGATCCGGCCGACTTCCTGCATGATGGCTCTAGGAATCCTCATAGGGCCGTTCAGAGCGTGCGGTTGACATGTCGCCGCTTTAAAGAAATCAGTTCATACCTCTTACTTCGGACCACCAAGGTGCACTTGACGAAGGATTCCATCGAGAGATTCCAGCAAATTTCCACCAACTCCGTTATCGGGAAGCGGGTGGAGCGGGTTGGGATATACCTCGATTACTACTGCCGCCGGGTGGCCAAAGATTGGCGTATTTTCGCAGCTCATTGCGGGCGCCGGACCCAGCTCGCCGTGTCTAAGTGGCCCCAGAAATGGATCGAGCTCCGAGGCATACATCAAGATATCCCCAACAGTCGAAATCTGGCTATGAACCGGGCCCAGCACTTTTTCTCCTCCTTACCGGCAGCCAATCATCCATCTAGCCTTCTATTCCGGAAGAGCTACGTATCCTACAAAAAGAAATATGCAGATCAGCAAATTTTGTTGAAGAATGCTGCATGGCTAATCGCCGCCGCGATGGCTAATCTACCCCTTGCGCGGCGCCTCTATTTCAAGCAGAGATGTCGGCCCTTCCACGAACGGTTCCTCGAAGCTGCCTTGGCTCCAACAGCAAGGAGAGCCTGGCTGATGATGATGGATGCTCAGCTAACTGGCATCGACAGCTGGGCATTAGCCCAGACCGAGGATTATGGGAAGCCGCCTGTTCAGTTTCTCCTGGACCTCTTCTCGGCAATACGCAGGGCCGGCGTCCAGCTGGTGGAACTGCAAATCCCGGCCGTTCCAGCCACAGAACTGGCTCTATTCTTGGTGTCCCATCCAGAGAAAGTTAAGGACGTTATTAGGGCGACGGATAAGCTGAAGAGACTAGAAATATACCCTGCCAAGGATCTGCGCCAGATAGACCTGGACTACTTCCACGAAACCGCCGTGGCGGTACATCACTCGGGAAATTATGCAGCGCTCGTCGATTCGATGGCCTGGCTGGCGATATCCGAAGCCATGGTGGACTTGCGCGTCAATATCACGGTGAGCGTCTTTGGCGTGCAGGATCCAGTCAGTCTAGGGCGACTGATCCGTTCGCGGCCTTGGCCCAAAATCGAACACATGCGGTTCTGTGGCACCTTCTGGCTTTTCGATGTGCAGCGATTCGTCGAGGTTCATGAAGGGAGAATGCCCACCGTCGAGTTGGACGGGATTCCTTTGACAAGGGGGAGCGGCGAGATTCTAGCTGTTTGGGCCGATATCTTGGACATATTGAGAGGGCGGGTATCACGGTCCTCCGTTATAGGATTGGTTGCGTGCAGCAGTTGGGCTTGGTATCACACCAGGCTCCATGTATCACATCCGGCGGGTAACTATATATTCAAACCTCTGACAATGGCGATGCCGGACTGCGCTATCCTGGGCATCAATCGCGCGACCGCTTATGTTCGTGGGGACATGCAGATTAACCCTGCTCGAGCGATGATGAAACGGCGAGTGCGGTTTTTGCCCGGAGAGAAATGGTAGTTGGGAGGAGTTAAAACGGGTAGGACATTGGTGGAGGTGGAGTGAGGAGTGTGATTGGAGAGGCAACGAGTCCCATACGTATCTGAACTAAAGCGAGGAGTTCTTGGGGGCTGGATGCCATATTTGCGTAGGGTGTTAACATAGGAGGATTCAGCGGTGATGCTTCGGGGTTCAGACGAAGAAGAGAAGGTATTTAATAGGCCGAACAGCCTGGGAGGTTGAAAAAGACTGGTTTTATCCCCCGAGCTGACGAAGGGTTGAGTCTTTTGCATCTGTGAATACGCGCATGCATCAGTGTGAGATCTTTTGGCAGAGGATAATGCTTGTAAGACTTGAGGAATATCTGTTCAAAATTTGAGCATTGGCGAAGCTCGTGTTTAGTTTGCACTCACACAGAATGATTTCAGGGGGACGTTCAAAATTGGTAAAAGGACTCTTTACTGCTCGACGCCACCCAGACGTTGTCAGAAGGACAAAGAATAGATGTATGCATAAACATGGTGTGACCTAAGGCACCAAATCAGATCCATAGTTGTAGTAATAAACAGCCTGTGTTCTTAATTATAGTACGCCTTGGGTCCTTCCTTTCTCTGGGTGGTGTGCATGTTGAATGGGCGGGTTGACTCTAGCTAGCCGTGTGTGGTACCAAATTGAGGAGACTCTTTATCCCCAATAATGACTACTGAGATGATATAACGTACGTGCCCAGGTAGGTAATAAGATATTACGGAACGCAGGCCAGGTGTAATGTTGATGTTACAAGGAGTCGATGGAAGCTCAAATCTTGACTATACATTGCTGCTCCTATCCGATCAGATGCTATCCATTGCATTCTGTCGGTATCACCCCAACTGACCCCCTCGATCCGGTTCGGCATTGAAATGGACGGTATTCAAAGATGGGCTCCTCTGGTCTTCATCATCTACGGTGTCGTTCAGTTCGCTACCACGCCATAGATTGTATTCTCACTACCCTCACGTACGCATTCGATGGAAACCTTGGTGATGCCAGCACATGAAAACCTTTGTGCGCTTGCTCCGTTGCAGTTTTTGCCTACCCTTCCATACACAAGACCGTGTATTCGCGGCGGGCTGCTTTCCGCTGCTATGCGGCATTCCTGAACATTGACGAGAGGCACAGTCTTCGGGCTGATATGCAAGACATGTGGAGGCCACTGCGCTAACTCTCGAACTGCATCCACGTCCCTGATCACAAAAACTTGCGCTACCGACTATATACGTCCGATATAATCGTCCTTAGTCTAGATCCCATATGTTTACCGGTATCGATTCGATATCAGATTGCAGGCCCTCTATGCAAACGCCGCTAGCTACCGTTCACGCCTCGTCGCTACCATGGGCTTACCGTGGCAAGCTTTTGGCCTTTCGTCGTTTCTACTCTCGTACTGTCTGACCTTTACACAACTCATACCCATGCGATGGGATCATGGGGTTACGAGCACATTTGTTGTCTTATGGCTTGTCCAATCCTTCGCGTGGGTAATTTTGGCGGTGTTCCTCTGGCATAGATGGTTCTCCCCATTGCGGCATCTCCCTGAGCCGTCAGTCAACGAGTTCTTGTTTGGACAGTTTCGCCGGATGCTGAAAGAGCCTGCGGGAAAAGCAATGAGGAAATGGTAAACTATACTACACCAACCCCTGATAATAATTCTGGGTTCGTAAAATGCTAACAGTATTGTATAGGAGCCAAATGGAGAGCAATGGATTGACCCGCTGGCTTGGTCTGTTCAACCAGGAGCGCGTATTTGTCTGCTCTGTCCAAGGCATTGGGGAGGTGCTTGTAACGCGAACTTATGACTTTCAAAAGCCCCAGCTGTTGCGCAGTTTTCTGTTCCCGCTCCTAGGAAATGGAATCGTGATAACCGAGAACGATGTCCAGGGGCAAAATCTTAGGTCCAACTCTCACCATCAAACGCCAGGATGCGGACCTTTTGATTGCCTTTACTGCGATTTTTATCCCGTTCGTCGCTTCGAGATTCTGGAGGATTATCTGTCTCATCTACCACAGATATCACTCGACTCTGGAACCACGTGGTGGGCTTCACCACCAGCGTCAAGTGCTTCTGCGGAATTCCGTATCCGCCCTCTGGGCAGTATGGAGCTTTCCCCAAACATGTTGGGCGTGGCGGCACGTATCGGCGAGACCTTTTCGCCGCATCTGCGTCACATTCATTCTCGCCGTTCTTTGCGTGGCGGGCTTCGCAACGGCTGGCGGGTTCACCTCCCGAATTCCTACTTATACCGGCGACGAAGTCCTTCTGGATGGAAGCAAGTGTGGATTCCTAACCGACTTGGAACCGATGAATTATTGGGATACTAAATTCTTCGTCCCTTGGCTCGCAAACCTGAGGAACAATGCAATGAATTATGCCCAGCAATGCTATACTGGGGGTACCAACGTCACCACTGTATCTAGCGCGTGTAGCTTATTCGTTACAGCACGCTTACCTTCCAAAGTAGATTCACACGCTTCATGTCCCTTCAACAACAGCTTGTGTAGATCTCAGGATTCGAATCTTATTCTTGACTCGGGATACATCAACAGCCATGATCATCTAGGTGTCAACGCGCCACCTGAGAAAAGGGTCCTGTACCGAACGCTAGCCCATTGCGCGCCGCTGATAACATCGGGCCATTCGAAACCTAAACGCACGCCTCAGCGCAACTACACTGTGTATGATTACGGCGGCTGTGACCTCGAGGAGTCTGGGAACGCGACATGCGACCACACATACATGGTGGAGGACCTGGCTACGCAATATTTCACAGAGCCCGGTTTGTCGTGGCAGCGTAGCGGAGTGAACAACGGCTATCTCCTGGGGTGAGTGCCGAGTCCTTGGTTCAATCCAACATAAGCGAAAACTAGGGACGATAGAACAACGAGCTAAAAACCAATTAGCACAATGATATCATTCACCTTCAATAGGACCAGCGGAAGTCGTCCAGCATTTCCTAGCTGGATACCCAAGCCAGGTCTTCGACGTCCAGACGCGGACCTTGTCCTCATGTTTCTGTCCGGTAATGGAATTAGCTTTAAACAGCCTCTGCATGACGACTGGTATCGAGCCACAGTGTTGTGGACCAATCTTGGAAAGACGCAATTATACCGTCCGGAAGAAGCTGCCTCCCCGCTAGCCTGTACGCATCAGGTTCAGTTTTGCAACGGTAACGAGTCAAAGTGTGGCCCGCTCGCCAGCTTCTATGACGCGTGGGTAGGAGCAGCCGCCGCATTTGAGCTCTCCGACCACGAAATGAGAACAGTTGTTGAGACAGCATATCATCATGGAAACTTGAACCTGACGACGAAGAGTGATGCAGCAATCCGTTTGGCGTGGCTCTTGACCTCCTTCACTCTTTCGAGCGGAGCTTTCTTCCAATTTGTGCCCATGTTCGCTAAGGCGCAGGCATTAGTATCGACGCAAAACCTGGTTGGAGAGGTTGAGGGCACATTGCCTAGTAATCAATGGAAGCTGGACATGACTAATATGTGGGCCACTGGAATGGCAATGATGCAAGCCATTCTCGTCAAGTCGGCATCTGGGCCACGCGAGTCTAATGAAGATGGTGCAGTCAGACCCTTCAATAACATTCAGCGCGATATATGCAATAACCAGGTGAGCATGGGAGACTTCTGAAGAATCTGAAAAATCCGGGTGTGCTGACAAAGGTCTGTAGAAAATTAATAGCCAGGATCACGGCTCTTTCAATCTGTTCGGCCTTCTATTCACCTATGCCATCGGCCTAATCATCATTCTCGTGGCCACCTCCCTGGAACCGATCCTAAACCACCTTTATCGTGGAGATAAGGGTAAAGCGTACTACTCTATGCTTGAGTGGAATACGAACGAGGCTTTGCAGCTTTACCGAATGGTTCAGGAGGCCTCTGGATCGGCGGATTGGCTGCACTGCACCAGTGCTGTTCCGATCACGAGACATGAAACTTCTCTGCTGGGCCTTGATGTGAGGGTAGCGCAGCATCCCAGGTTATTTAAGGCGAACGACGCGAAGAACTTTGCTGAGCCGTGTGACGAGGGGTCGAAAGAGGCACTGTTGTCTCGCGACTCGATTCTCACCTTAGTTGAGACCGATGATAGGAGCAAGGAGATGTATACCAGTATAGTGTAATTTGTACCTACTGGTCGGGTTTCGACATAACTATTTGCGGTGTGCTGGCCCACCTGACTGAACCTGTTGACATGACATCGGGTTCAACGAAACTCTTTCCTGCTACGAACTTGATAATTCAGCTTGTAACGGTTATGGTAGCTAGAACTTCAAAAAAGGCGCATGAGGACCTAAGATACATGGTCGGTCTCGTAATATACTTATACTCCAAGTCACACAAGGCTGCCTGCTTTCAAAGAAGGCATAGTCTGGTCGTGTAGCGAACGTCAACACTGCTGACGCAAAGCCTCACTAGGGGTACATTAAACACGTTGTCAAAGTGGTGTTCCTGCCTCGGCACATGATTTACTTTCATTCTTTGATTGCTATTAGGATGAATGTTGCCTGAATAGTCAGCATCTGCGCTTCAGAGAGGCGCAAGACCCATATATCTCCTGCAGTAAGGGCAGCTTCCAAGGCAAAATATTAGGGTTATGATGTTTAGATGACGGATGTGGGGAGAGTTGGTTGAAAGGAGGTGCGAGGCTTGAGAATATCGCGGGCTTTCGAAAAGGCGGAGAAGTTCCAAAACTGTCGTATTCTGTACCGGTACTAGTGAGTAGAATAGTCTTGGCACTGAAGCTCCCCCCCCTTTTCAATCAGCTTTGAAGGCACACGCAACCATTGCCGGTACCCATAGCGTATTTAAAAGTGTTGGGCTTCGCAGTATTGTACATTTCTTGGCTTCGCCAAGGAATGTATCAAAAATTGCTAATTCTGAAGTGCAGGTTAGGACCGAAAGTCACGTACCCTAGTGATTTTTTTTTAGAAAGAAGGGAACGCGACGTGTGATTAGCAGCATAGTTGCGCTTTTGCACGGCATCTTGAGCGGTGGCTAGAGCAAGGCTTGAATAATGCCAAGAAATTGCACGGCCACTTTGCGGTGTGTTACATATGATCATGTGATTCAGCTACCAACTTTTCTATTCCAAACGCGATTTATGGAGTCAGGGACAACAAGTACCCTTGTACTCCTGTCCTCCCTCCTCTTTATCGGAGTTCACCGATACTTTCACCGCTTTCGCTAAGATGATGGTAGGCGAAAAAAAATTATTAATGCCAGTTTCGCCGTGGAAAGAGATGAAATAAAAAACCTTGGGACAGCCTTCACAACCCATAGGCACCACCTGTACTTCTTAGCAGGGTAATCCTCGGAACTCTTTCCAGAGGTGAATCCCAACGCATGCACCTTTTTGGTTGGAGGAAAGGATACAACACCTGATAGAATTTCCATCGAATTTTGGTGTTCTTCGAAGCTATCACATTTAAACACATATTTCTTCACGGATCCGACTTAAAAATCAAAACAATGCCGCGACATCGGCCCGAGGAGAGGCTGCCCCCACTTCCCCCGCGACCGATCTCCCCTAATCCACCTATCCCGGACTTCTCCTGGTTTCCTCCGCCTCTTCCGGGGCCATCTCCTCCACAGGCTGAATCGAGGCCTGCACTACCGCCTCGGCCGGCCAGCTCCGCCTCTTCCGTAGGTCCTGGTGCACCAAATACTACAAACACCCGCGTGCCGAGCCCGACCCCACCTCATTTTTCAACCGGCCCTCCAAATCAGGGGGGATACATGAGTTTCCCCCCTCCGCCACCGTCGCCCAATAAACATGTCTTGTCAGGCCTGGCGCCCCCATTACCCCCTCGCCCCCACTCAAGCGGCTCTCAAGCTTCTTCAGCTTTTGGTCATCACTTATCAGCGCCACCTCCGGCATCTCTGACATCGTCGGGTCAAAGCCCGAATGAACTGACCTCGTTCCCGCCACCCCCACATGGACCCCCACTAAATCAACGATACGACGATGTTCTTATATATGATGACCCTCCACCACCTTACCCTTCCTCTGAACACACACAAGCTGAGCATGCCCCTGCTGGAGGTATTGCTCTCATGCACGGAAGTGCTCCGGCCTCGACGAGCCCGCAGATTTCCATTCCATCACCAATTCACTCACCATTGCAGTCTTCTGTTCCGATCCCGTCTCCATCACCTCCAACGCCGCTAGAAGCTGGTGACAATGGTACACCTGTATCTAATTCCCAAACGCCGAACGAGCTATCTTTCTTTCCGGAACCTTCACCTTTGGGTCCAGGTACTGCGCTAGCCGATGCCCCGCCTGATCAGCAGATTGATGAGATGCTCATGGCTATGGAGGTAAACGAGAAAGATGAAGAATCGAGAGAAGGCCTCACAAGCCAAAGATATGATTATCGGCAACCTGATCGAGAAAATCCTGCCAAAATTACTTCTTGTAACACCCTCAATCATGCACTAGAGGAAGGAGAGCGAAGACCAGCTGGTTTAGGGCTTGTTGAGGGGTATCCACCTCCACGCCCTCCAAAGATGATAACTCCCTTCGAGGAAGTTCCAATAAGGCCGCTGCGGCTGTCTTCGGCACCTTCATTGAATAGCTTAAAGAATAAAGGCCAGCCAACTTCTAACTACGTCACATCTTCGCACCCCTCTCAGTCGGCTCAACGCGTCAAAGTGAATTTTCCGATCCGCCGATTCAGGACCTGTCATACCACAGTACCGTCTTGTATTGATACGCCTGCTTTCTTCATCACTACCTGGTATAGGCATCCGTCCTCGCCGACCTATACGATCTGCTCGCATTGCTACGTGAAATATATTAGGCCATCGCCTTTTTCGACCCTTTTCCGCCCCTTCACCACGCCAGATGAGGATGAGCAAACCCGCCTGTGCCGCTTCTCCATACCACGAATGAAAGATTCGCTCTTCCCTAAGGCGCGGGAGATGTCTTATCTCCAGCCCGTGTTAGATTTCATGCGCCAGCGATCTAAGATCCCGGACTGTCGTGACAGCCGTCGTGAGACTGCTCAGACGGTTTCATCCGAGCCCGCAGCTGCTAGCAAAGCGTTCAGAGTCCGGAACAACGCGATCCCCGGCTTTTTGGCCTGCCATGCCTGCTTTGAGGATCATATCGTTTCAACAAATTTTGCTTCGTATTTTGAAGAGGCAGAACCGCAGACTTTGAATCACGGTGAAAATGCGGCTCAGACATGTGACATTGCGGTAACCCTTGTTGCCCGCGCGCTCGAAGTATATGGGAGGCGGAGCACTGGTCACATGGCTTCATGGGATAGCTTCAAAAGGGTCGTGGCCAAGAGGCTTGGGACAAGGGACTGTCCTGAATACAGAAAAGATATTGACGATAATGATATGACTGCTAATTCACGCAGTGGAGTTGAAAGGGAGATGATGGCAAGAACGACAACTTGGTACCATGCCCGTGTTCCTACAGACACTGAACAGGGAAGGACTACAGGTACAAACGCAGGCGAAAATGTCATGACAATCTGCGAGACATGTTATCTCGACCAAGTCCACCTTGTTGCGTCGCAAGAGCCACTTTGGAAGCGGGAAGATAATATCACACAGGCCTCCGCAGCTTCAGGAAACTATCGATGTGCATATGGAACGCAAAATAGCTTTCGAGTCCTCTTTGCGCGAGCCCATGCTCAGCGTGATTTCAACCCGTTCTGGGGAGCATTGATGTCAATGGCGAAGGAAAAGAAATGCCTTGCGATGAGAATTGAGGACGGCGTTTGGTATGCGCTTGCATCGCAGGCCCAGAATGACCCCCGGATTTTGGTATGTCGGGCCTGTTTGATAGGAATTCTCGGCTCACTGGGCTTGGAACAGTATTTCGTAGCCTTGAGAGGGACCAAGAATAAAGGAAATGGAGATGGCGCGGATAGGGGCGAGGATTTGGAGTCGTTTGGAATGGGCACTGGGAAGCGGAGGGTGCTATGCTGTCTCAATGATGCTCACCCGTGGAACCGAGTGATCATGCCTAGAGTTCTGGAGTTGCACTATACTGGAGATCTGGAAGCATTTAAGGGATTGATAGAGAACATTGAGAGGGAAATACGACAGATCGGAGCATGATCCTGAAAGAGTCAATCAGGCGGATATTTGTGGGAATGGGATGCAGTTGGATGGCCTCTATTACCCACGGAAAAGGATCACTGGTGACTGTTCAGCTTTATCCCGTGTCCATATGGTGGTAGAGGATCTTGATAAAGGAAATTTATGACCGGACAGTTTTCGGAAGAGAGTGAAGTCGCAGTCCTGTTTACGAGGCGGCATTGTACTTGACCAGCTCTAGATCTAAGGGTCGACCGGTCGCAACTCGCAAGTTCATTACCCGTCCCAGCAACCCCATATATACCTCAGCGTTATAGCGTCATTCTCATCAGTCTGCTCGCCGACACAAGATCTGGACGGATTTCATTGATTGGATATTTTGTTGATGTTCCCTTCAGATATATTCTTGTCTCTTTTGCATAGGAGACTAATGGGTCCAGGTATAACAATCTTGTTGAATCGTCTGGGAACAGCCATTGACGACATCAACCCATCTTTACTTGCAAAGAGCGTAGGTAACTTTATGGTTTAATCTTGCACTCCAACAAGATAACCCCTTGGCTCCCGATTGAGTGCTCGCTGCACGTGTACATGTCCATATAGCTATAAGTTGGAAGGTGGGTGTGTTGTGGAGTGTTATATGCGATAATCAGGAGCATGAGCTCGTCACTCTGGCGTGAAATTATATTTTCTCGCCGCAAACCTTTCCACTAAGGTTGGCCACAACGCATACAAATATCTACCCGCCGCATACGGAAACCATGGTATCAGAACCATACCCGTCTTGCGAAGATCCACCGTCTCTAGACATCGTCGGGCAACATACTCTGATTTTAGCCCGTGCCGGTTCGGATCGGCCTCGCGCACCGGGCCCTTATCAACAGCCGACGCACGAAAGTTCCCCTCAATGGTGGCAGGCACTAAGAAGCTGAAGGCGATGCGCGGGGTTTCGATAGCTAAGGACTGGAAGAGCAAAAGTGAGGAGGCTTTGGTGGAGCAGTATAGAGCTCGAGTGGGGGCAGGTAGGATAGCGGCCATGGAGGAAATGAGCAGAATAGAGGGAGATGGAGAGGTGCGAATCAAAGTGGGAATCCATTTGAATGTTAGCAGGCTCATTCTTTAGTTCTCGATGCGCCAACACCAGAACAGGTGGTTAGGCTTGACAAGGAATAGGGACTCACGAATGCAACTGCAGATACCAGTGGGCCGACGAAATTTCCTTGGCTGGCTCGGCTGGCAATATCAACCACGTTCTGAATTCCCTCCGTACTGGCATCAGCATCGTTAGAACCAGTCTCTGCCAATTTCATCAAGGGCTGCAAAGACGAAACGCCGGCGCAGATGTGCACGGTATCAAGCCCCCCCCACTCTGTTAATCTTTATGTTAGATTGAAACTGAAGTATAAAGATTGCGCACAGGTAAATCTATGATTCACCCTTCCCACTTGCACCCGCTCTCAAGTTGCGAACACGGAACGCTACAAGTTGGAAGGTCCTGAAACATTCGTACAATCATCCATGGAGGAATTACAACGAACATCCAACACACCTTCCAAAATTCTCTCCCGCACCTTTACCATGTCCGTTGCGACAGTAAAGTCTCCCACTATACCTAGAGTGCGCTCCTCTTTACCGCACTCGGCCACCAGTTCTGCTATCTGCTCAGCTCGTCGTGCCACCACACAGACTAGGCCCCCCCGTGCTGCATATTGGCGGGCAATGGAGCGGCCAACGCCACTGGATGCACCGATAACTAGCACACGCTCACATGTTGGGGGCAGCAGAGCCCTTCGTGTAGTAGGACGGATTTGTCTTTTGAGAAGATAGAGCAAAGGAAGCGCGGCCGCAGTTGCAAGAAGAATACTGGTGCTACCGACGTTCATTGAGAACGGCAACAAAGACATTTTCCCTTTCTCTTTGCTTGCTCATCTAAAATCAGCACTATCGATATCCTCGCTCACTCGCTCCCAATGGGATGAAGTTGTCAATACTTTGTTGTCGGAACTGAAGTACTGGCAGTGACGGCATCGGGGATAGTCGGAGATTTTGGTGGAACATAGTCCGTATCACGTGGTGTCTGTAACCATGCTTCTTAACCTAAAACCCAAACCGCATGAGCGAGAACGAAATGCACCCGAGCGGGATCAACGACTGTTACGTGGCGTCAACCTGTAATTATTCATGATACCATACGATGAATGATAGCGATGCGCAAGGAAGAATGCATGTCCAAACCATGTTGAGGACCTAGATATCATACCGTTAGTGGCCCCGGATCCCCATTTAATGCTACTTGTCCGCAGCATCAACGGATACAACAAAGCTGTGGCTTTGTTGTTATGGCCCATATACTAATGTATGCCATTTCGCAGGAGACACGCGAAGTTCCTGGCAAACTAGAGGTTCTTTTGGAACAGAAGTCAAAAGGGTAAGGATCATCTTGGGTCGTTTTTCCGACTTCTACATGGTTCATCGAGGCTGGGTTGAAATTGGTAGCATCCGACGATACGTGGGCTAGCGTATTTGGTGACGCCAGTGCTATGGTAAGGAAAACGCTACTTCCTAATTCTTCCAGTTGAGCTCAGGATGTATAATGAAGAGAGGAGGAGGCGTGGAAACCGTAGACGAGACGAATGTAAACCACGGATCTGGGACATTGACTCGTGCTGACATGCCGGAATGGAGAGAACTGCGTGCACCGGCTACCTGAGACCTATATCTGCTGTAGAAAGGGAAGCACAGGGAGGGGAACATGGTAACTGAAAACACGGTGAAAACGTATCGGCCTTATTGACCTAGACATAAGGAGAGTCAGATACCGGGTTCCGGGTTCTGGGCATGGCCCTTCTCAGTCTCTATCAAGGTAGCTGATTCAGAATCGACGGCCTGGTTTGTGGAAAGGGCAATGTTTCTCATGAATCTTGATCAAGTGCGTGACTTTATGTGTGGAATGCATTTCCCCCCACAAGTCCCTCCAGCCGTACGGAGCGTAACCGACGGTGTCAGTGGCTGTTCGAACCTTTCTTTTGAAACGAAACTCTTGAATACTCGAGTACCTTGGCCTCCCAAGTCACCATACTTGAGGCTTGTCCGCCAGCGATACGGATCCAGTATAACGTTGAATTTTGAATCACCAAAGCTTTTGTATCCACGAGCTTCAGAAGTGGTAAAGTTTTCACAAATTAACCCATTCCACTCCTGCCAAATTTTATCAATAGATGCGTCTACCGCCCAATCGCTTCTGGGCTGCACGTCATGTGGAAGATGTTGTCTATAAGATAGATCTATTTTTCGCACTTGTTTATCTATCTTCATTACATTCTCACAATCGTAACTGCGTCTCCTCCATGCTGTCAGCCCTTGGAAAGCCCTCAAGTTTTGTCTCGATCCCTTCACAACCAAGCGAAATTCCTATCTAGAATCATTTGCCTCTACTCAAAATGTATCTGTTCCATCGCTCTATTATATTTTTGACTGTGTTCATCTCCGTGGCTTCATCACATAAGGTAGTAACGACCACTTGCGACGTAAGTCTATTGCAATCAATTTGTTTTTTTTTGTGGTCATCAGATTTCAGAATGAAGCGCGTGGATAAGCTAACCCCCCCTCCCCCCTTTTCTAATCGTGCCTAGTTTGAGTCACTCCTGCTTTTCAATGATACAACATCGCAGTTGGGTCTCTCAGGCGCGCCTATATTTTACGGATACTCGGGGTTTAATTGGTAAGGCGAATCCCGATACAGAGTAGGGCCAACTAAGTATCAATGACTTATATTCGTTCTTCCAGGTCCAATGTCGTAGCCGCACGTCGCGACGTCGCGAATATCCAGCCACTGAGCCCTAACGGTGACGGCTTTGGAGTTTTTCAGAAGAACGATAGCACGTCGTTCTTAAGCATCACGCCGTATACCCGCAAAATCAGACCCTTTTCTGTCTTCGTGGGCTTCCTCTTGATTCTCAAGGGTGGACTGTCACCGGCTATCCGGGGTAGCCTAATCATCACTCCCTCTGATTCGCAAAACACTGTATTTTCGCCCCCCTACACAGTATGTCCCTTCAACGTCACCCGACAACTCACACCGGCGGAACTCAAGGCGCTCATTAGCGCCGATGATCTCCAACCGACTATACCCGGCGGCGGTTTGATAGAACAGTTCTTGTTGCTTCTGGGCGGAACCCTCTTCAATAGATTCGGCATTGGAGCTGCCAATTTCTCCCAATGCGACTTGCCCAGTGGCTGGAGGAACGTGGAGAAACTTGCCTTCGCCAAGGCTCCGAACTCAGTGCCAGACTTGAGCCTGCTGACGCAAGTGACAGGGTTGGCTACTGGGAACGTACTTGCAGGAATTGACGATTTCAAATATCAGAACGTGACGGCATAGTTGTGGGACGGGAGTGTATTAGTAGATACGGATGCTTTTTTTCTATGCCTGCCTGCTTTTCTAGGCCAGATGTTACCTCTCGGAGAGGCTTTGGAAAGGAGGCGGAATTGTGATACGCGGGCCAGATACGTTACTTGTAAAACTTAGCTGTTGAAATGCAGGAAATCGCTCTTAGCTACAAAGCCCACACAGGAGGCATTAAGAACGTGATACGAAGACTGACATAAATGCATTTCCTATTTGTGGAGAATTTCCACGGGAAAAAATGTATCTTTGAGCAATTTCATCATGCGGCGATGAAAAATACAGCTTGCCCACAGACCCGCTTCACCAACTGCATTGCGGATTGGAATTTACAGGGGTGTATTGCGTCAAGCCGGAGTAGTCCATGCCAACTCCAGATGTAACAGTGGTGGTGCCTCCGTTCCAACCAGGTAGTTCCAATTTCAGCAACGAAAACATCGACGTGGCGCCATGGTTAATTCATTTCACCCAAGGGGGACGTGGTGCAATGATTCTTACTCGTGATATAGTCCGTTCGTGGCAGGCTCTTGAAAGAGCCTGTGGTGTACTGTAATCAATCCCTGTCTTTTTTTTTTTTTTTTCAAAGTAGCACAAGAAAAATACTGGTACTGGTGCTAACGGGTATGGGGAAAGGAAAATAACGACGCTGTTTAAAGAAATCCTAAGCTATCAAAAAAAAAAAAATAACTACTTCAAGATGCGATGAAACTAGGCAAGACTGCGGCGTGATCCGAAACTAGATCGGAGTACGAGAGGCGATCTGGACTCGGTGCGCACGCGTTTCCCGCTGGTGATGGAGTGGTGGTGTCACAGCAGGTCCAGATCGCCAAAGTGATCCATCTGGGTTCTTATACTGAGATTCGCCTGATACCGGTATGCCGGTATTCTGTATCATCAAAAGCGGGGGGGGAGGGGGGGGTTTCGTACTATTCACTGGAACCCCCTGGTGCCGGACCTTCTTTTCCGATGGGCAGGATTCTGTTTTGGAATTGGTCATCTCTTAAGAACTTTCCGTCAAGTATGACAGCATGGCATGAACTTGTGTCGCCAGATCTGGACCAAAATCTACTTTCCGCTCCTTGACCAAGCTTGTGTTTTCCTCCTTGGTTTGCCCCGAGTTACAGCTGACATAATTTGCCAAGCATGTACTTTTTCCCAGACAGGTAAATTTCCCTGAAGAGATGGAGTTCAAGTAAATGGCCCCCAAGAGACGTGGTTGAAACATGCTATCGGTGAACAAAGGCTGTGAAGATACCGGCCGTAGCTCGACGACGCAAAGTGGAACAGAGGCAGGAAACTTCCATCGACCAGGGTAAAGGAGAGTTCTCACTCGAACTGTCCTCTTGGATGTGATATGACGCCACTACGCCGATATTTTCGTCGTGCAAGCATCATTTCACGATCCAGGAGATATCAGGCTCAAGTGGGATATGCACAACACGCAATCTACGTGCTGGGTCTTCCAATGACACACTTGCCATGGTGTAGTTCCCAGCTATGTTCGGCCTCGCTATATTTATCATACCTTCCCCAGGTTTCCTTCTTGCGGATCAAATAGCATTTTCTGTCCTTTGTCCTAGTGCCTAAACGAGCAACAGTATAATCTAAACGGGCATATCTATAGCTTAGCTACATCCTATCAAGATGCGTATCTCTTGTCCTTCTCTTCTGGGCTTTGCCGTGGGAGTGTTTGCCATCCCCTCGCAAGACACTGCTGGCACACTCAGTGAACAGATATGCGATGTAAGTTGACATTGATCTGTGTGATCAGTCTCCAATTCGCGTGTTTGGAAAGTCGTTCTACTGCGGCTGATACTACTAGTCTACTTCCGTCTCCAGTTCGAATCGCCGAGCCTTTTCGACACCACGTCGAACGCAGGTATCCTAGGAAAGCCCATCTACTACGGATACTGCGGTTTGAATTGGTGAAGTCATCCGATCTCCGACATTGTTTCTTAGCATGTTGATGGGAAAGATCTAATGCGTTATCTCCGCCGCAGGACAAACTTGGATTCTGCTCGTCGCGTGGCCGTTGGCCAGCCGCTGAACCCGCGCGGCGCTGGCTTCGCTATCGCCCTCAAGACCGACGGCACTTCGTTCTTGAGCACCACGCCAAGCACCATCAATGGGATCAATCCGCTTGCCGTCTACGTAGGCCTCTTCTTGGGGGTCATATCCGGGGAAGTGCCGGCCGTCAGGGGCAACGTCCTCGTGACTCCCGAGTCCCCCAACGTCGCCTACTCACCGCCCTCTAAAGCATGTCCATTCACCCCACAGGCGCTCACCTCGGGACAAATGCTGGCTCTCATTAACTCCAACACCATTCGACCGGGTCTCATCACGGGACCGCTGGCCTCCACTTATGCTATTCTCGGGCTGACGGACCCGTTTCTGACCGTGCTGAGCGGGGTTTTTCTCAATGAGTTCGGAATCGGATCTGGCAATGTGACCAAGTGTGATCTTCCTAGTAGCTGGAAAAAAGTAGAGAAGGTTTCTTTCAAACCCATGCAGTCGACTCCGTTCGATTTGAGTCAGCTGCAGCAAGCGACTGGTTTAGTCGCTGGCCAGACATTGGCAGCGATTGATGATTTCAAGTATGTATTCAGAACCTCGTGATTGCGAGGTGTTGGCTAGGGAGTGGATAGATGCGCTTGCAATTGTCGTGGAGTGACAGGGGAAGGAAATGAGATTTCATCATACATTGGACACCTACCTTGCTTGGTTTTGGAGGCTGGAGAGGAAAGGAAGTGTATCCTAGGGGATTAGAATATCATAGGGAGTGAACACTCCACGCGAAATCTCATGCCTCAAGATTCTGCCACGATTCCCATGCAAATCAGGAAAAGAGCGAACTCGCCATCGTATCACAAACCTCACACCAACCCAAGAAACATCTCAACAGACTCCAGTATCACCCAAACCCTGCCCCGGCCCCCAGACACATTGAAACCTCTCAGACACCATCCACAAATTTTGTTCGTCTCGCCCTGGATCAAAAGCCCTGTAGCACGGTGCCACCGCAGGTGCCAGATTGCCGAGTCTTTTCCCCCTCGCGGGCCGAAGAGGTATACCGTTGGTGTCGATCGATCCTGTGTCTTCACAAGAACACAAGCTTGTATTTCTTGCGCTGCCATGCCACGCCTGAGGTCGGCACGTGTGACTGTGCGGCGCGGCAGGGGACTGGTGTGGTACTGCTTCGCCCCTGGATCGAACTTTCGGAGATGGCCGGCGATGCAATGTGACGGCTGAATCCTCAATGTGGTAGCTATTGACGGAGGTCAGTTGTCTGACCCCTGATCAAGGTCTAGGACCGACTAGATGGGTGGCAATAGGTATGGAGGGACAGATATCGGGTAATGGTCGTAGCTTGGGACAAAAAGGGAGGGAAAGACGATTATAAGTAAAGGTATCGACAAGAGAACCCCACCCCTCTCGCTGCGGATCCCAACTCCTCATCCTTCGTAAAAGTCATCCAAGCACAACTACCCATCCATCTTGAAAGACCTAGGACACTGTGACAGCGGGGTTTTGTTCGTCCACGTCGGTGCAATGAAGCTCCCCATCTTCTCCCTCGTCTGGTTAACAGCAACGGTTTCTGCAACCCCCCCGAGCAGTAAACGATGGTGGAGCAGCAACATATGCGATGTAAGTGTCTACCCCGATCTCCACGTATTTCTCATTGTCATACCATTCTGACCAAGACGAACGACATCCCCCCACCAGTTCGAGTCGCCCGCCCTCTACAGCACCATCTCATCGCAAGGCGCCCTCGGCCAGCCCATTTATCAAGGCTACTGCAACTTCAACTGGTACTAATCCCCCCCCCCCCCCCCCCCCCCCCCC